>JAZKJV010000070.1:786068-984895 GCA_037367405.1 Ottelia alismoides
TGTTGTTGAAGATTATTTTGAAGATTCGTCGAGTTCTTAGTTATTGTCGGAGATACATTCTAGAAGATTTTTTTTCTGCGATTGTTCGAAACCTGCGGAGTTATGCTTGTTCTGCAACATCTATGTGGTGTGGCTCCAGATCGAGATGCACGGTGCTCCTTAGCCGTGCACACCTCAAGGCCGCATACAACCCTAGCGGCATACAGCCTTAACCGCGGCGGCGGCAGCCAACTCCATCGTCCTAACGGCGGTCCCATCGAGCAACGCCCCAAAGATCAGGCGGTAGCAGTGCCGCGCTCGTGTTGGTCTCCAGGCGCAAGACCCTCCTCTTCTCCAGCGATCCCCATGCACGCACCTCTTCTTCGCGCAAGATCTTCTATGCTTCCAGTTGGCGCATCCCCGATCGACATCCAGTGCGCAGAACCCCTTTGGCGACTTTAGATCCTCCAGCCCGCACATCCAGACTAGCGGCAAGCCCTAGCCGTGTAACATCTCGAGCAGGCCACGCGCAGCAGCATCGCGCGGCGGCGTCGCATCGCGCGGCCACTCCCGTTCGCCCTTCCGGCGTTGTTCCCTCACTCGCCGCGAGCCCCAGTAGCCCGCCTCTCAGGCGATCCAGCGCAGATGCCCTCAGGCGGCGATGCCGCAACCCCCAGGCGCGTCTCCACGATCTCGCAGGCGTCATCCTCCCTCGAGGCGTGCTCCAGGCGCCCGTGCGCCCTCCTCCAGCCCCACGGTGCTCTTGCGACGCTCCACCTCGCGCGCATCGGCGCCCCCGTCCGGTCCCATCCTCTCAGGCGAATCACAGGCGGCAGATGAAGACCCATTCTCTAAAGGCGGCGGCGCAGCTCAGACTCGACGAGTCCTTCGATCCCATGGCGACGGCGCATGATCATTGCCACAGGGGCAGCGACATCTTAACAAAAGGGGGAACCCTAAGGGCTGCCCGATTCTTTATTAAAAAAAATGTATGTGTTATTTACGTGAAAGCCCAAGTGGGCTGCTATTAAAGAAAAAGGAAGAGGGGGATGGTTGAGCCCAAGCGGGCTAGCTTTTTTTTTTTTTGAAAAAGGGAGACCTACAGTTTTTGAAAAAAAAGGCACGTGCATTAAAAAAAGCCGCACGCAATTTAAAAAAAATGATGGAAAAGCCGAAAAAAAATTGAACGGCTTAAAAAAAAATGAATGAAAAAATGTGACGGCTTTACAAAAAAAGAGGCCGCAAGTTTCATTTTCTTGTTGTTTTTCCCCATTTATCTTGTCTTCTCCCAACTTGGTCGACGTCCATGTTTTCCGACAAGTATGGGAGAAAGGGGGAGTATATGTGTAGAGTCACATGTTATGTTGCAGATTCAGATTTCCATACCGGTCAGATTGTTCAGACTCTACAGTTGATGATCAGACTCGACGATCATTGTTTCCGAGTCTCCAGTTTCAGACACGCACGAGTGTGCGGTCATTGTCAGATGAGCATATGTTGCCATCATTGTCAGAGGTCCCCATCATTCTTCTTGTTGTCAGGCCAGAGTTTTCATGTGAGCCATAGGGACTCCAGAGCAGAGGACCATTCCCTTGAGGGCAAGGGTTTTCATGTGGTATCATAGGTACACCAGAGCAGTGCACCATTTTCTGAGCCAGATGGGAGAGACCCAGTTCTCCGACGAGGAGACTTCAGGCGCAAGTTCAGACTCGACAGTCAGATTCCGAGTCTTCAGTTGACTCACACTCCAGCCCGTTCGTCCTCCTCATCTGCACGGCATGAGAAGCAACGTCCTCGACTGCAGCAATGTGCGCGTTGGGTTGATATTGTCCGTAGTGTCCTGTAGCGTTGAGTTGAGTCTCTTTATGTTTGTCCAAGCAGAGCATTGCATGCTCCAGCTTGAGGGGGAGTGTTGGAGTATAAGTTATTTTGTTCTTTATCTTGTTCCATGTTCGCTTCCGCTTCGGATTTTCTAACAATATCCTTAATTTTGACAAATACGAATGTGAATACGAATGTTCACATTTTTGAGGATATGAATACGAATATTAGTTTTTTGAAGGATACACATATGGATACAAAGATGAATGTTCAAATTCTGGATGATACCAAAACATACTTGGTACACAAAAAGCAAGTTTGGTAAGCTTTCTTTTATTATTTAGTTATATCTTTATGTTTTCTTTTATTATTTGGTTATTTATGCACATATTCATTATTAAGATAATATATTTTTTATATGTTGGAAATTGTTGTGAACCTAAAATGCTTATAGCTTTTAAGTAGATTTGGACATGTGTAATATTCGTATATTAATTCGTATTCGTTTGTCAAATATCCATATCTGAATTATAAATATTCGTTTTGCATTCGTATTTGTATTTTGAGGATATGATTTTACATTTATACATTCATGTGATATTCATATTTGTATTCATATCCGAATTTTAAAAATGATAAGGATATGGTAACACCTATATTCGTATCCGTATCTGGCCGTTTTCATCCGTAATTTTTGGGCAAGGATCTTGGCAAGCTGCGATACTTTCTTGGCCTTGAATTTGCATCAGCATGGTATGGTAATGACACAAAGGAAGTATGTCACTGACCTTCTATCTGAGACGAGCATGGCTGGATGTAGACCTACTACTACTCTAATGGATCCCAATATCAGGCTTTATGATGATGACTTTGAGGAGTTGGAAGAGAGCTAGTAGGGAAGCTGTTGTATGTTACTATCACCAGATCTGATATATCATTTGCTCTTAGCAGAGACGACCAGTTTATGGAGCAGCCCAAGCAGGTTCATATGGATGCAGTGAACATGATCTTGAAGTATCTGAAGTCTTCTCCAAGTACAAGACTTTTGTTCAGTAGAGACACTTCTCTCACAATTTACTGGATGTGCAGATGCTGACTACGCTGGGTGTCCCAAGGATAGGAAGTCCATCCCATGCTTCACTATGTTTGTTGGTAGCTTGCTTATTTCATGGAAGAGTAGACATACAGTCGTGGCTAGATCTAGTGCAGAATCAATGTATAGGGCCATGGCCCATGGGAGCGCAGAAATGATGTGGGTTAAGTCTGTTCTGATTGACCTAACTATTGAGGTGGCTCTTCTAATTCATCTCAAATGTGATAACCAAGCTGCTTTATTCATAGCTAATAATCCAACCTTTCATGAAAGGATAAAGCACATCGAAGTAGATTGCCATTACACTCGTGATCTGATCCAGAAGGGTCTTGTTTCCACCTCTCATGTTGCTTCATGCGACCAGATTGCAGATATGTTTACCAAAGTTCTTGCGAGGGGTCCTTTTCATCGGTGATGTTCCAAGCTGAGCATGATAGATATATATGCTCTGGCTTGAGGCAGAGTGTTGAGATATTTATATCTCATTACCGTTACTTTGCATTTTTTATTTCTTTTGTCTATGATATGTTATTTTCCTTTAGAGCTTTTCTCCTATATAAGAGAGCTCTAGGGCTACTTTGGAATACAATTTTTCATTTTGCTCCTTTCCGCATGTGATAATTGGATCCTGTAGAGATCCAATCACCACTCTATTACATTTTCCAATATCATGGAATGAGGTCATATTCCAGGGGTGAGATATACATGAAGAATGTTATTGAGCATGGCAATAGCCTTTGTACTTCTTGGCCTTTGTAATTTTATGGCATGAATTTGTAAATGTATATTTGGATAGGTGTCTTATCAATGTTGCACCCCTTTTTCCTCTTAAAAAAATATGATGTAATATCTAGGGTTTTTATCACTTGTGCCCTTCTTAACTTCTGTAATATCAGTTACGCCCTTCCTTTTTTGTAATATCAGTTATGCCTCGACTTCTCACAAAATTGACAATTATGCCCTTTTGTAATATCAGGTATGCCCTTACTTTACCTTAACAGAAGGGCATAACTGTAAACTTTGTGAGAAGTCAGGGCCACAACTGATAATGCAAAAAATGAAGGGGCATAACTGATATTGCAGAAGTTAAGAAGGGCACGAGTGATAAAAACCCTAATATCTAGTTATGTATGCACTGTGGAGAGTAGCCCATTCCCAAGGATGGAATTGATGTACCTCAAGATCATCATACAGTGAAGTTGTGTAAGCCTCTTTATAAATTGCTTTTCTACTACGAGGTAGCTGTTAGTCTTAGTTATAATGAAATAGAGGAATTTCCTCCTCCAAACTGACAATACTGCCTCTCATCAACCAGCTTGTTTTCCTCGTCTAAATCTTCCTTGATATCCATAGGAATCGGAGTGATTTGGTACATTTCATATTGATCTCCTATAAAAGATCAACAACATATTTTATATGCGATAGAATTAGTACTTCACAGCTATGGGGTACCTTTAATCCAACGAAATATCTTCATGGATCCATATCCTTTGTCACAAAGTGATATGTAACATCACTAGTTAGGATTATCAACTTATACTAACATACTAACATGGATACAATGTCTCTATTCAGTCTAAAGCGCACGAGCTTTGCTATATCTGTAACTATTCGCCTTCCGAAATCTATCCCATCAGTTTGGATAGATCTTTTGGGGAGTAATTGTGCCTTGTGTCTCAAGATCATAAACACTCATACAGAACCAACCACCCTGCAGCCTCCGGGTGGATCCACCAAGGTCTAGGTACCCCTAAAGATCAAAGCAACCATCTCCTCCTCTATAGTCTATAGCCCTCTTCCACTGAGGTTGGAGAGCTTGAGCTTGTGAAACATGTATCGATACAATACATACACCCTTCTCACACCACCTGTTGCTGAGGTTAGCCAATGACTTTGCCTTGGAAAGAGGATGCAAAGTGTGTCCCCGAGGCTTTTTCCAAATAGCAATTGAGTAACAAGATAACCTAGACCATGTGACACCCTAGACCACCTGACACCTAAAGAATTTCTGTGTCATTTGAAAAATTATCGGAATGAAAAACTCATGAATTAGCTCAGGTGAAGACTTAGTCAATGGTTCAGAAGGGAAGTATGATGTTCATACAGTAGCCTGATTTGGCTGTCATGTAATACTAAAGAAATTGTAATATCCGAAATAATAGGACAAGACATACTACGTGGGACAAGACCATCTGACTCCTCAAGAATATCTTAACTAGGGCTAATTGAGGCCCGACTACTTGTAGTTTAGTAACTTCGAAAAGGTGACATCTGTATCGCACGGCGAGTTTAGGCCAATATCCGATCTTCTGGATTGTTAGGAGGGGCATGCGAACACGGTTTCCATTGCAAGCATCTACAGTAAGTTATCTCCAGATGGTTACATGGATTGGAATTTTCTGCGGCATATCAGATGCATCTTGAAATCTAAGGCTTCTATCAAAGTATAAATCTTACTTTGGTTGGTCAGAGTCGTCAGACAGGAGCGCCTTATGACTAAGTCTTGCAGAAAGATAGGAGAGTTGATGGCCAATACTAACTGTCCTTTGTACGATAATGGGGAGGTAGATGTTGGTCGCCCTGTTTTTAAGTGCCCTTCCGTGAGAAAGGTTTGGGACGACCTACACATTCCCTGGCTAGATTGGAGGACATTTATCATCTTTTCTTCACCTGCCCCGGCTCGGTGGAGACGTGGCAAAAGGCGGATTGTCCGGCACTATTTTGGACTGAGAAGGATTCCTTTTGGAATTCCCTCTGCAGAAGATGGGTGTGTTCTGAGAAAGAGTGAAAATCTGTGCGATCATGTGGTCACTGTGGTTAGCAAGAAATGATGTACTGTTTGAGAGGGGGAGGTTTTATTCTAAAAATGTGTTAGGGCATGCCATGGCTCTTTATAAATCTTGGCGGATGTAAATATTTTACCTATTAATTTGTAAATTCAATTATTTTGGATGGATCTCTAAAGGAGGTCCATCCCACCATTTTTCTCAAAAAAAAACCATTCCTTGGCTAGACTCTACCTCCCAATTGATTTTTTGGCGGTCTTTTGGGGATGGAGAGATCAACATAGTGCTGCTTATGGGGGAAGGTTGGAGTGGTGCTGACCTCTGATGATTGTTTCTTTACTAGTTGCGTTGGAACCCTGGTCATTGGAGTGGGAGCCCACTGCTTCTACCTCTAGACCATTAAGTGGGTTCCTCCCTGATGATTGTTTGGGGGATTTGGTTGCTGAGAAATGTGTGTGTGTTTATGAGAGACCGTATGTTAGTAATGCGATACAACCCGTGTCACATAATACTAGAGCTGGGTATTGTCTTCACTAAATTTCCCTTTTAGTGGAACTTTTGGATGACCACTAAACTCTATTGAGTATTGCTTATCCTGTCTTCTTAAAGGATCTGTGACATACACCTTCACCATGACGTCGTCATAGTCATGGTTGATCGGTATTTCTTGTCCTGTCTATAGATATCAACCACGCAATCTTTCTCTAATCATGTAAATCTTGTTTACTTTGGTTGCATTATTTTCTGATTTAACCGTCGTTGCATTATCCACTTTTTAACATCATATCTTGGCTTGGGGGTTTTCGTGGTCCTTGCAATTTCTTTTATTGTCGTCCTTGCCATAATAACTAAGGTAGTTCATGTTTAAAAAGGGGTAAATTATCAGAGAGTCGTCCTTTCGTTTTTCAAAAAGAAGTCTGGAGAGATTACTATATGTTTTATTCATTTGTCCGGAATTTCATTTCTTTTTTCTCTAAGAATCGACCCCAATTGGTCAAGTAAACTCCAGATTCTGAAACCCTGGAAATCTTCATGAATGACTAATGGCAAATACTTATTTTCATGTGCAGGTTGTGAGCGATGATGGTGCTGTATCCTATAATATCTTTTACTTCTTTTCGTTCTTTTTTTTTATAAAAATCATTTTGTCAAAAAGTTTATTTAATCATCCATTTTATAACCCCTTGCAGGTCATCTGTATTAAATCGAGAATGCCATTCCATATACTTTCTATGTTTGGATCTCAATCGTAGCTATAGCTCGAATGACTGTTTTCGTGTTCGATTGACAAATAATCCAACCTTCCACTGTAACCATTTTCTTTCTTTGCATCCATGGAGTTCAGAAATTATCCATAGTAGCCTCTTTCATTGTATTCGTGTGTTGTATGGTATCACAGAGTGTAATGGGGCATGATAGAATTCTGCCTGCAACATGGTTTAAAAACACGATCACAAATGTCCAAATGGGGTTGTGGAATCTTGATGTCTAAAGCACACTTGGTCAGGTAGGAGTTAGATTTGAAGAAATGTTTGGATGGCAAGAGTTACAAGCCCAAAAGGGAAGATTTATGATAGTGGCGGACATGGTTTTGGGTCAGAAGGGGCACCATAACATCTAAGACAATGATGCTAAAAAATAAAGAAACGCATTAGTTAATATACATCAGACAAGACACCTACGTATAAAAATCGAGTAATGAAAATAATCTAAATCATTCGTACAATCTAAATTATAGTCTGTATACTTATAAACTAGCTTATAATGTGTGTGACTTAAGCGCCATGAATATCCGATAGTCATAAAGAAATGCATTAGTTAATATACATCAGACAAGACACCTACGTATAAAGTCGAGCAATGAAAAGAATCTAAATCATTCTTACATTTTAAATTATAGTATGTATACTTATAAAATAGCTTATAATGTGTGTGACTTAAGCATCATGAATATCCGATAGTCATTGTTTATATGATTTGGGCATGGGTTTACAGTATTTATAATTGAAAATTCTGTTTCAATACTTACATGTATTGTTAATGATAACATAATTAACTAAATAATCAAGATATAGATGTTAGTTGATAGAATTATTCTAGAAGCTAGATCAAAAAGTCCAAGTTTGAAAGCTATTTATTTTTCTTGCTTGATTATTGTTAGCTATGGCTAATCATCAAGCCTATAGAAGATAAATTTATGGTGTATACTATAAAATCAATTACTTTAACTTGCTTCTAATAGGTATATGGAACTAGGATAAAACATGGATGGTGGAAGAAACTGCTACTCGCATAATTACAATAAATGCAGGGATCGAAAATCATTTAATCGATATGAGGTATGGACGGCATGATTTTAGCATGGTTTGGATAAGAACAATTTGTTCGCTTGATCAAGACTATAGAGATGCTAATTGGATTGAATCATTTGAGTCTGATTTGGATTCCTTCCATAAGATTTCGATAAAAGTTCGACTCGAAATAAAATGAACTGAATATGAATTTGACCTGTGGATATTATTCCTAGTCGAATATAATCTGATTTCATTTGAAATTAATTTGATTAGATTCGTATGTATGTGTCTATGTATATATAATTTTATATAATCCTATTAGTTGACTAATGATTTAATATAAAACATAAAGTATAAAATTTTAGCCATATAACTTAGTGGAATATAACATGTATAATTTTTTTATCCCAATTCCCTATCCCATCTTTATTTCCTTATTCCCATGTTCCCTACCCCATCTTTTCACTTCCCCCTTTTATTTTTTTAAAAGATTCTCCCACCTCAGGATAGATAGTGTCCTATCATTTACTTGCATGTGAATGCTATAGTCGTGCTACGTTGAGTTCCTCCTTAACAACTATAGTGGTTCGTGACCTTATGTTAATTATCCTTGTATGACAATCCACAAAGGTTTCTCTGATTGTTGTGACAACATTGATTATCCCCTGACAAATCTACAAACTCTTATCACCATTAAGTAGGTTGTTCATTTGCATATTGAAATTCCTTATATAATTCATGGCATTAGTTTGTAGATACTAACGATCACCCCAGTGTGCGAAGTAGTTTTATCGTGCTCAATTCTTTGTTTTCATTCTTGTTGTTTCAAATAATATGATTAATTTGTATTATTTTTCCTACAAAGTTGCTCTTGTCTTCGACATGTTATGGTAATCATAATGGGCCATAATATACATCTTTTTAACAAAACTCATATAATTAATTTTCCTTTACATACATGACTAGAAAAAGAACAAATTTAGATTGCATGTTATATACAACGACTCTAAAATTTCGGTAGATATATATAGACTATTTTCTTTGATTTATAGTTTTTTACTTCGTTATCTATACTAAAATATTAAATTATAAATAACATTTTAAGATTAGAATATCCTTTATATCAAATATTTTATATAAAATTTAAAGCATGAATTACCATTTTTAATTCAAAATTATATGAATTGCTTTAGAATATTTGAAATTCAAAATGACTTAGATTTGATTTCAAATCAGTAAATTCATTTAAAAGTTGATTTGAGTCTGGGAGGTATGCGATTTGATTAGACCCTAGTTGGATCCGAAGGAGTATGATCAGGGTTTGTAGGGTAACTATGATACATCAAAACAATTATGACTTGGAAAAGTTGGAGTGTGATGCAGTGCGGAAGTGCCTTAAGTATGTTGGAATACACCCAAAGTATTGTAAAGTATAATGCATGCACTTAGTTGAATCATTTTATAATAATATAACTATATATATGACAAACATACACACACGTTTCTTTCAAACATCATTAAAACTTGATTTTAAAAATATGTCTAATAACCTAGGTATAAGTTTAAAATAAAGAATGTAAATTTAAGAGAAGACTTAATGTACGTCTCAAGATTGAACTCACACTCAATAAATTAAAGTTTTATTAAGGTGTAATTTGATGATTCAGTGCTATATTTTTCGATGATAATTTTATGAAATTGAATGTTATTCATTATAAAATTATTTTTGATTCTTGAAATTCACAACATATATCATAGTCATTGCTAAAGGTACAACAACATCAAAGCCTTTTCTCACATTAAGTAGGATCGACTACATGGATTCTTTGCCTCCATTCAGATCTATCGTGGGTCATTCTCGGGATTAGATCCAAAAAACTAAGATCACTTCGGATAGTCTCTCCAACACTTCTTGGGCCTTCCTCTCCCTCTCTTAGCCGGCTCAACATCCCAAAAATCGCATCTCCTAACTGGTGCATCAGCTGACCTCCTTTGCAAATGGCCAAACAACCTTAAGCAATTTTATCGCATCTTATCCTCGATCGGAGCTACACCAACTTTCCTTATGATTGCATCATTCTGAATATGATCTTTACGTGTTTGTCCATACATCCACCTTAGTATTTTCATTTCTGCTATTGCAATTCTCTGCACATGTTTATGGTTCACATGTCAACATTTAGGTCCATAGAGCATAACAAATCTCACGGTTACTTTGTAAAGCTTTCTTTTTATTTTCAAAGGAATTTTCTTATCACATATAATAATAGATGCTCATTTCCACTTTAACCAACCTGTGTTTACTCAATGAGTTACAACATCTCCGTCAATTTCCCCATCACGTTGCAAAATAGATCCCAAGTATCTAAAAGAGTCTTTCTTCTGAATGTTATCCTCGCCAATCTTCACCTCAGTTTCTTCATCCTTGCTTCCATCAAAAGTGCACTCCATGAATTCAGTCTTAGCCTTATACGGATTCCTTAAGTCTCTAATGCATTTGTCCGTGCCTCAAGCTTCTCATTTGCTCCATCTCTAGTCTCATTGATCAACACAATATCATCAACGAATAGCTTACACCAAGGTATCTCATCGTGAGTGTGATTGGTCAACTCGTTCATAATCAAAGTAAAAAGAAATGGATTCAAAGCTGAATCTTGATGCAAACCTATGTTGATGTCAAAATAGACAGTCTTTCCTGGCTGGATCCTTACATAAGATGAAGCCCTATCATACATATCCTTCTCCCATGAGACAAAGTCATAAGCCTTCTCCAAATCAATAAAAATCATATAGAGATTCTTTTTAGCTTTATAAATCTCGTTGTTCTCTTCGGTAAGTGGATGACTTCAATAGTTGAGCGACCCGACATGAATCCGAATTTTCTTTTACTTTAGAAACTTGCTTCAACCTTATTTCGTCAATCACGCATTCTCAAATTTACATAGTATGACTAATCAACTTGATACCTCTGTAACTCGAACAATTTTGAATGTCTCCTTTGTTATTATAAAGAGGTACCACGATGCTTCTCCTCTATTCTTCAAGCATTTTCTTGCTTCACCAAATAACATTGAATAAATTTGTAAGCCAAGTCAAATGACGCTCACCTAAAACTCTCCATACTTTTATAGGAATATCGTCAGGTCCTCCACTTTTTCTAGGTTTCCTAACCTTCAAAGCCTTGTCTACTTCCTTCCTTTGCATTCGTCTATAACTTGCACGATTCAAGTAACTTTCACTACTACCTGGATCTTCCAAAGTGACATCTCTATTTTCTTCCCTGATGAAAAGCTTATGGATTTACTGCTTCCATCTAGTCTCTATATCCTTCTGAGTAACAATCACGAGTCCTTCCTCATCCTTAATGCATCTCACTTGAGAAAGGCCTTTGATCTTTTTTTCTCTTGCTTTGGCCTTGAACATATCCTTCTGGCCCTCCTTATAGTTGGGATTTTTGTACAGAATTTCATAAGCATTTGACTTTGCTTCGCTTATAGCCTTCTTTGCTTCCTTCTTCGCTATTTTGTAGTTTGTCATAGTTTCCTCTGTTCTATCCTTAGACATAGCTTTAAAGAATTCCACTCCACCGCCATGCCTCTTTTTGGCCTGGAACTCTTTCCTTTGACTCATCTAGCATCTCTTTGGCTACCCTTGGGATACAAGATGCTATCGCCTCCTATATTTGGTTTGCAGTTCCGTTACTATCCCAATATAAGTCTTCTAATAGCTTCTCCCTGAAGCTTGATTACTTCAATTGAAGATTCCACCATCTTGTTCTAGTGATCTTGGAACCCTCCTTTTCTTTACCAGATATTTTATTTCACATCCATGACTAACAAGTGATGTTGAGTTGTCAAACTCTCTCACGAGATTACTTTGCAGTCTTTGCAACACAACTGATCTCTTCTCCTCAATGCAATGTAACCTATCTGTGTTATAATCGGACCACTCTTATAAGTAACTAAATGCTCATCCTCTTCTTGAAGAGAGTGTTTGTTATGAAAAGACCATAAGCCATTACAAAATGCGGAATAACTTTCCCTTTTCATTCTATCCCCGAAGACATGACCTCAATGAACACAAATATACCCTGAAGCGTCCTTCCCCACATGTCCATTAAGATCTCCACCTAGGCAAATCATCTCTGTTATAGGATTCCTTGCATAATCTTATTCAAATCCTCCCAAAAACGTTGTTTAATCCTTTCATCTAAACTAATTTGCGGTGCATAAACTAATATGATATTAAGAATTTTTTCTTCGAGCATCAACATTAGCAAAACAATCCGATCCCCGAATCTTTGCACCTCAACCACACCGTCCTTGAAATCCTTATGAACAACCACTCCAACACTATTTTTGCCCTTATCTTTACCTGAATACCAAAGTTTAAAGCCTGTCTTCTCGATATCCATTGCTTTCTCTCCAACACATTTTGTCTCTTGGAGACATAGTATCTGAATCTTAATTCTTTCCACGTATCTACTATCTCCACCGATTTGTCCGGAAAAGTACCAATATTCCGACTACCTATCCGCAACTTCCTTTGCAACCTCTTTTGCATGACGTCAAATTTCTCCGAAATTTTCACCAAATTTCTCTGAAATATCCATTTCTCTAGGTCACCGAAATCGAAACACTACCTTATTTCTTTTTCCAGGATTTCAATGAAATATCACCGAAATGTCAACGGAATGTTATTGAAATTGCATGTCGTTTCGACGAAACAACAAAAATAAGGAAATCTACCCTTCACTTTCATCGAAATTTGCATATATTAATGAATTTTCACTTATTTATTCGTCGATTTTGAGTTCTTAGAGTGTTATATGTTATTTGAAGAAGTTTCTTTAGTTAGTTTCTAAATTTTAGATTTAAATCCAAACCTAATCAGTTAACCACTAGATGTAAGAGGTAAATACAAGTTTTTAATTGAAGAGCTTTTTTTTATTTTTTTCTTTATTTTAATATCTGCATGTGTGTTTGTTTTGATCAACAGTTATTATATGTATCATCTCATTCTTATTACAAGGTGATTATCATGGCTTTTGCTTCCAATTTAGCATACCCTGACTCTAGGCAACACGTTACTCTTCATGTCAGCATGTGTGATGATTATGATAATAATATTACTTCAAAACTTATATATAAATTTTTGTTTTACAAATAGGTGTACATTTCTATTTTATTTATTGACTTAGGAATATTAAAAACCTTAATTTTTGGGAAAAGTTAAGTTTAGTTTAGAGACATTTCAATATTTCCGACGATTTCACCAAAATTCTCCTAAACTTCTCTTTTCTGACACGAAGAAATGAAATCGAAATCCGAAATTTAAGGCTTTTCTTTTTTGTGGCTTCTCTCTACTACAAGGAGTATGTACGGTTGTGTGTGGACTTGGTTGTTAACAACCTTCAAAATCTTGTAATTGTAAGTATTTGCCTACTATCAGATTGGATATAGATTGTGCTCGTGAATGTTATGCAGTTTCTTTGTGTTAGTTGTTTTGTTTGTGTCTTGTATATAATATTTTATGATAACAAGCTATATGATGCATTTATTAGACAGTTTCTTTGTGTTAAAACAATTTGTGTTTCTGAGTGTTTGTGCATGCCTTATTTTATTACTAAAAGTAAATATTTTTCTATGTTAAAAGTGTTTTAGAGATACAAGTTCTAACCTATCATTTCAATATTTAATTTCTTACATAAGATATCATTTTGCTAGTACTCTTTGTTGACCTATGTTTTTCTCGGCTATTATTGCACATATCACCGTTCTCTTCATATTCAAGAGGTGAAACTAATGGCTTCCAATTTCGGTTGCAAATTTGATTTTGATTTTGAGCAGTATACTACTTTTTTTTATTGTTGGAGTAATTGGATGGAAATTTAATATAACATATCATGTTAATATCTTACCATTAGCAAAAAACTATGTATTTTTATCTCATTTATTGAGTTGAAGAATATTGGAAATCTTAATTTTTAAAAAAATGAGTTTCAAAGTAATTTCTTCAATTTCTGACAATTTCACCGAAATTCCACTTAAATTCTCTTTCCAGGCTTACCGAAATGAGATCAAAATCCGACATCTAATGCCTTGCTCTTTTAGACTAACTTCTTTACTTACATGCATCCATCATGCGAGAGCCATTGCAATTTTTGGAGCACACTCGGGCGGTGATGCAACATAACTAGCTTATTTACTCGCATGCCTTCCTCTTGCGACAAGTCTTGCAAAATTTGAACTACATCCATGCAACGATATAGTGGCCCTTGCCAACTTCTCATTGCATTTGGGCGATGCAACATGTCCCTAGTAGGGTTAGAGTTATTGTATATTCTATTTTATTTGAATCATGTAACCCTTCGGGGTCTTATATGCAATTATCCTTTTTTTTGCTCTAAGGTTTCATGCTCTATATGAAAACCTAGACCCATGGAATAAGACACCAATTCATTCTCTTCTCCATTGAATGAAATTGCCGACTTTTATGTGCTTCGTCTGATCATGAAATACAAGATTGATGGCAATGCATATAGCGGACTTGTTGTCACAGTACAAAGGGACTTGCTTAGTAGCAGAAAATCTAAGCTCCTGCAGAAAAGAGACTAGCCATGTAATCTCACAAGTGGCGTAAATCATGGCCATGTATTTAACCTCTACACTTGATCCAAAAACATCAGTCTGCATAGGCAGTAATGTATATCCTATGGTATATCGTCGTGTAACAAGATTCCCGCCAACAAACATGGTATATCCTATGGTATATCGTCTATCCTTAGAACAACTATCATAATCAACATCTGCATAGGCAGTAATGTCAGTGTGGTCGTTGGCCCCATAAAAGAAGCCTTTTCCTATAGATTCTTTTAGGTACTGAAGGATCAAGAGAATATCTTGCCAATGACTGTAGTAAGGTCTCTCTATGTGTTGTTTGGCTCTGCTCACAACATTCGATATGTCTGGCCTAGTGACAATAACGTAGAGCATCTTGCCCAATAGCCTTTTATATCGTATAGTATCCTCAAACTCAGGATTAGTAAATGTAACTTGTTTGCACAACTACGTTGGGATGCTAGATGGTTTGCATCCAAGTAAGCCAATTTCTATAAGAATGCCAAGGCAATACTTCCGATGTGGTAGGCTTAGTCCCTCTCAGTATGTATCACCTCAATGTCAAGGAAGTAGCTGAGCTGACCAAGGTCCTTGGTGACAAACTTCTTCTGGACGAAAGCAAAGCCTTGGTCTTTAGAATGTCATCTTTATCATCAACGGTGATCGCTATGTCATCAACATAAATGATAGTATCACGGTGCCGAAGTCCTCTGTCTGATGAACACCGAGTAATCAGATGTTGTCCTATGAAGTCAAGTGAAATGATCTCAGAGGTAAGCATGTTAAACCATGCTCGTGGACTCTGCTTTATGCCATAAATGGCCTTATAAAGTTAGCACACCTGCCCCCCTCGACAGAGGAACCCGATGTCTGCATCATGTAGAGCTTCTCCTCGAGGTCACAATAAAGAAAAGCATATTCACATCGAGCTGGAATATGAGCTAATTTCCACTAGCATCAATAGAGAAAATAGTATGGATTGATCCCATTCTTACCAGTAGAGAGAACATCTCAAAGCAGGCCACACCATAGGTCTGTGTAAATCCCTTTGCCATGAATTTGGGCTTTAATTTGTTAATGAAGCCATCAGTTTCCTGTTCTGTCATAAAGACCCATCTGCATGCAATTGCCTTGATGCCAGGGGGACATGGCACAAGATCCCACGTGCCCCTGGAGGTAAGCGCATCCATCTCCTCATCCATGATTTTTTCCAACCATGGTCCTGAAATGCATTGTGATGATCACGATGAGTAGGAAGGCCATGAGAGTATCTATAAATTTCCTATCACAACTGGATAAAGCGTTTGTGGAAGTAAAATGTGACAAGAGATGTATAGTATATTGCCTTTTTGTTCTCCGCAATGCTATAGGAAATTCTAATAGATCATCCGGAGTAGCATTATTGGGACGAGCAATGTCCAAAAGGTGACGATGTTTCCTTTCTGCTACCTATTCTGCTGTGAGGTATACAGATAAGAGGTTTGGTGAAAGGCCCCCTTAGTGGCAAAGAATGGTACCAAGTCATGTTGAGTGAACTCAAGCACATCGTCAATATGATAGTTTGAATACAAGTAGAGAAGATATGCCCAAGAAGATATGTTATAATCATCCACAAAGATAGTAGAATGTCTATGACCACCTAAAATACGGATCGGGCAAGGTCCCCAAGTATCACAATGGAATAAAGAAAAAAACGACAATTGATGTGGCTCAACCCTAGATGGAAAAGATGCATGATGATGTTTATTGAACTGGCAAGGTTCGCACTCAAATGACTTTAGTGATGACAACTGAAGAAACATCGGGGAAAGAGATCTAGGAGAGGGGTGGCTGAGCCGTATTTGCCATAAGAATGAGTCAGCAGATACAAAAACAACTCCAACGAATGTAGAATCAGCGGGGCTATCAAGGTAGTAAAGGCCATTCTATTCATGTCCGCCGTCAAAAATCAACATCACCCGGATGTCCTTAAAATAGAAATAGAACTCATCAAAAATCAATCGGCAGTTCAACTCAACACATAGCTTTTGAATAGATAATAAGCTATGAGTAAAGTCATGAATGAAGCAAACTCTTGAGAGTCCGAGTTTGGAGAAAAACTCCATAGTCCCAATGGTTGTAACAGAAGAATGAGCATCGTTGGCTAGCTGAACTCAAGGTTCAGGAAAGCGGTATACGTACGCATTATATAGGTCACTGAACAACGATTAAGCAGTATGCGGGGGCATATGCGGGGTATATGCGGTTCTATTTTTTAGCAACATGGTTTTCTATTTTTTATTTAAAAATACATAAATATCTACAAAAGTATCTACAACTGAACTAAATTTATGGATAAATGTGGTCGAACAGAAGATCTAAGAAATTAACTTTCATGTAGAGCTCAAAATAGTACAATTAGATATCAAAATAATCAAAGATAGTATTACATGCAAGGTTTTAAAAAGTGTGAGGCGTATCGAGGCGTTTTCTCGGTATTGCCTCGAGACGAATCGAGGCGTAAGACTCACTCATGAAAGAAAAATTTTCATAAAATATAGTAATTAATCGTAATTACAAATTTTAAGTTCTATAAATTAAATAGTTATGATTAAATACATAACTCAATGACATTTCAAGGCTAACATCATGATTTAAACATCCAAGTTGTTATATAACTCTCTTTTTTGGACTCTAAATCTTTAAGGAGTCAAGTAAATATGGGTATGCAAGCACAATAATGTGTAACTTTTCGCAAAATTTACAGTTTTGAATAAAATGTAACTAAAGGGACTTAGATGTCACACACCATTTAGGTGAGATATGGGTGTCATTCAATTGAGAAGGATAAGAGAGTAGGCAGTGAATCAGTGATCACTTTTACTTTACCATAAGGATTGTGGGATAAAATACTTGAATATTGCATGATATGACCATCTTTATTCATGCATGCTTTGATGTGTATTAATTTAGTCCCGATTGAATAGAAGAAAGATGAGACATGTTTACAAAAATATACTTTTCTAAATTTAGGTCAGAGTAGGGGACTTGCGTCCAAACATTTTAATAAAGAAAGCTTTTATACTTGATTCATACTACCGAGTAGAGGCATTAGATTTAAGGACTCAAGACTCATTTTTTGTTCATGTTGATCTATAAAGAACATGCATAACAAAGTAAAAATAAGCTTAATATGTTAATAAACTAAAAAACTGCATTTCAATGAATCGTGAGCTTAAGGACTTGAAAATACTTGTCTACGAAAGATGAAAAGCTCACAATAAAAAAGAAAAGAAAAAAATATTGTAGAATAAAAATCAGCTCATAAGCCGCGAGGCGCATGCCTCACTGAAGCTGCATGAGGCTATAGCCTCCATACATTTTTTCTTGAGAAACACCTCGTGCATTTTTAAAAATAATGAGTACATGATCTGATTTAACATATAGAATCAAAATAATACAACTAATATTCAAAATCAAAGAAAAATAAAATAATACTAAACGATTGAGCAATACAAACAATTTAAACCTCAACAGTAAAAAGATTAAAATTCAGAATTAGTTGAAAGTACAAAACAAAACTAAACCAAACAATAAATTATATATTACAAGTTGAACTATTCAGACCTATTCATGTCAAACTAAACAAATCAAGAGACTGAAACTAAAAGTAATTGAAATTGAGACCTTAGTAATAAATAAAAATAAATAGACTTTAGACCTCAATAATAAAAAAATCATTGCAGATATTTTCTCAAACAAGAGTATGGAATCATGCTTCTTCTAAGTCCTATTGTATCCGGATCTTAAGATCCGGATCCGATTACCCAATTTGCCTTTAAGCGGGCGCACAGAGTGCATATGCACCCACACAACCCGTATATGCGCAAATGGCATATAAAGGGGGGCTTCATGTAATCGGTGCGCTAAGGAGACCGATTAGGCATATGCGACCACATATGCGACCGCACAGACCTCTTTCATAAACACTGGTTGAACTTACTTTACAATGGAAGAGGGTTGAGACGAGGTCATTAGACTACTATATCTCGTCAAGTGAGTAGATGCAACTTTGCAATATTCAATCGAATGGACCGAATATTCGGCCGAATATTCGAGTATTCGGCCGATTATTGCAACAGATGGATTCTTTTATTTTTAAAGGTTCCCATTTATCCCATTCAAGGTTGCAAAAATCGGTACTCGGTACTCGGTCGGTTGGGTCACTGACTAAGGATTAATCGGCAGTCGAACGATTAATTGTCTTTAGTCAGACTTTAATTGGATTTAGATTTTTAATCACTTCAAGTATATAAATCATTTTTATATGTATATTCTTATATATTTACATAGATTTGTACAATTTTCATGTTACCATAATGAAAGACAAGAAGTAATTGAATTTACATAAAACATTAAGCATATTAGAATAAGTTTGCTTTAAAAAAATAAAAAAATATGGTATCTCCAAGCAAAAGTTGATCGTCTAGTTGACCTAGTTGGAATTAGTCAGTACTCGGTCGCCTACCCCACCTACTAGACTAGTCGGACCTACTAGTCAGACCAGTCAGAGGACTTTTACAACAGTGATCCCATTATTATCACAAATATTGAAGTTCCATATGTATAACTTGATAAAATACTTTTATCTTGGACTCTTATTGGTCGTTGACCATATATGTATAAATATATAAGAATATATATATATATTAAACATAATTTTTATATATAAAATAATTTTAAAAAATACATAATCGAATAATTCCTAATATTCTCTAGAATATTGAATATTCTTTATTTAGTGACCTCTCTGACCGACTTTCGAATACCAACTTCTGCAACACTGAGTAGACGCACCAGAGTCAATCCATGTCGTTGTTGTGGTAGTAGCATAGTTAGTTACAATGGCCGAGGTAGTAGCTAGGTGCATAGAAGGCGTAGTCTCGATGACAGTAGAGTTCTGTAGCAGCTGCATCAGGCGGGAGTAATATATGGTGGAGAGTTGGTCTGTCTATCTAGTGGAGTCCTCATTAGATGGTGGCTTTGTCACAATTGCATCATAGTTAGATGTAATATCGACTTGTGTATGTCTGCCAAACTTCGCCCAACACTTCTTAGAATGGTGATTGGTCTTCTGGTAGTGAATACACGGCATGTGGCCATGACCACAACAACGACTAAAGTTACGGCCTTGGCTTCCTCGTGAGGTATAACGACCTCCTCGTCTGAACGAAACAAGAAAGATAAAGTTCTCCAAAGGATGTAGAGGAGTGTGTCCGGTAAAATTCTCAATCTGCTGCAAACGGTCGAAGATAACCTTGATGGACAATAAAGTGTCAGATGTGGGGAACTTGTCTTTCACTGATAACGAGGATGGAGGCCGGGCAGAAACCTGTGGACCTTCCACTTAGATCTCTCAGTCACCTGTTTGGGACAACAGATTGGTTGAAAGATGGCAAGTTTCTCATAGAGATCGTTAAGGTTACGATAATACTCCACAATGGTGGACTTTCCATAGGAAGCGAGCCAAATCCGTATGTAGATGTCGACAAGATGAGACTTGTTAATCTGCTGAGTAAGTCTTTGCCATTTCATCCCACATGTCCTTCACGATGTTCTTATTCATGAGGTTCGCCGCAATGTGGGATTCAACGCTATTAGTCATCCATCATGACTTGATAGTTGTTCCGAAGCCAGGCTTCATAGTCCTTATCTATCTGTTGTAGAGGTTCCTTTGTCAAGATTGGTATCTTACTCTGACCTCTAATGAATACCTTGAAAGCCCAAGATCAGAGCACGCAATTTTCTGCACCCTTGAGTTTGATAGACATACCCAACATCAGCACAAAGGTTGTAAAGAACAAGGGTTTGTTCTCGGTGGGAATCATGTCCATCGTGATCAGGGATGGAGAGAACTAACGAGTTCTGAAATTTTTTTAATCACACATTGGAAGTGCGTGGAGACAACTGCCCTAGTTTTTCACATATGGCGGAGTCACGGGCACCTAGAGGATGACCTAACAGACCCCTGATGGTTGCTGGAGTTGGTGCCACAGAATAAAAGGATGGAGATGGTGCCACGTATTAGATGGTTGCATGCGTCAATGGCTTTAGATGTAACCATTGATCCCCGAAGCCCTAGAAAGTGGAGGCAGCGCTGCTGTTGGGGCATATTGACAGTGTCGATGTTGGGTCCCGACGCCCTAGATGTTAGAGGTGACCCGATGTTCTTGAGATGGCGTCGGTGCCCCAAAGACCTAATGCGGAGGACTTAGATATTAACCGTCAGTATTGTGGTTAGGACCTCGAGATTCACCGGCGCTAATTAGGACCCCGTTGTGAAATGGGTTCACGCAAGATTCACGATGAAACTGTGAATAGGGTTTGCGCAAGATCAGAGAAATGGCCCGCACAAGGCTTGTTGCTGGAGAGGTAGGCCTGCGTGGGGTTGTGTTTCTTCGGTGACCTTTAAGGATGCTGCTCGATTGAGATTTGGTGTCGAGAAAGAAGAGAGGGCTTGGCAGTGGTGGGGTGGGAATTCGGTATGAACCCCGGTCTAGGATCATTTTTTTGATACCATGTGAAAGAATTATTGAGAATGAATGGAATGCGGTTATTTATGTGATATGGGGTTTCTTATATAGTGTGAACCATCGAACCGGTTGGAGATAATTACATAAGAGACCGTGGAAGGTTACGACTAAATAAAATAAGAAAGAAGATAACAAACTAACCTTTGCGATAACAAGCTAACCTATATTGGCGATACCGATATATCGCCGATATATCGGCGATATATCAACGCATATCGCCGAAACCCGGTATCCACCAAGGCATTTTCTCCTGTCGATATCCGATATCGTCCATATCGGCGATATATCGGTGACCTGTCGATACCGATATATCGCCGATATATCGACGATATATCGCGATATGGCGATCCCTGCTTAAATGCAATCCTTGGGTTTTTGCTTTGCCTCCTTGATTCTTATTTCAAAGGGAGGAAGAAGTGGTAGTTCACACCTTAAAGGTAATTTCTTCAAGGATCTGTGATGAGATGTTAGGGCGTAGGTGGTTGTGCCCCCAACTTCTGATCCACAGCATTGCTCTTTCATTGCATCATTTAGGCTTGGTTCCAACCGCTAGGCCTTCTTGAAAATGAGATAACGCTGTTTTCTTTCTTCCATTCTTATGACAGTCTATATATTTGATGTCAGCTTTGTCAGTAATTGGATTTTGGTGGCAATTGCCTTACTGATTTTTTAAAATGAAAAAAAGGCAAAGTATCGCAGTAACATTGTCCCAAAAGCGTTTTGCCTTCAGCATCGCAGTAACATTACTAATTTAAACTCATGCCAGTTTTTGTGGACATGAGTTTAAATTTACTGAAACTTAGAGGGTCCCTTCAGTAGCTGATGTTTAGCCTCTGCAGCTTTTGCTATTGGAAACGTACTGTATTTGTGTATTTGACAATTGTCATATACAAGCATACACACACCTAATGAATGATTAACCTCGAAAAGTTCCATATTGCCAATGCTTTTACAAAGATTTTATTTCCTATGTGAATTCAGGTTCGTAGATTTTGAGTGAATTTCTTAGTCTTGCTTCGTTTATGACAGCATCTTGTAAAGTTGAAATGGATGCATCATATATTCCCCTCAAATGTTGCCTCTTAGTAGATTCTTCAATTGAGAATTTCTTTCGAAACAATTGGAGAGCTTATCTATCTTATTATCATTCTCTTCTAAAAGTTGACAGCATTCCGAGCATAACCCGGTTAAGGTTGGATTGCATTTAGGAATGCCTTGTGGCCTATAATTCCATTAGTACCCTCTTTCCTCTATGGAAAACACTCTATTACTATCTTTTTTTCAAAAAACGGAATGCTTTAGAGTTTTGATAGCATTGCATAGTTCTTTGCCAAGTATCTAGATACCACCTAATTAGTGTCTGTCTGTTTTTCATTGTTTTTTTTTTCATTTCCATGTTTCTCTTCTTGTACTAGCATAACTGTCGCCTTGACATAAGTACATAGCTTCTCCCTTGCGCAGTTAATGCGGCTTGCGCTGCACTTGTAGATGCTGGAATTCCTTTGAAACATCTGGCTGGTACACGTGAAGATATTCCTTTTACAATTTTATGTTCACAAGGTTTAGAGTTAGCTTACGTGTTTGCGCAGTTGCAATATGCTGTGGGTTGGCTGAAAGCGGATGTGTAATATTAGACCCTAACAGAGTGGAAGAACAGGTTGATTTTTAATATCTGCTTGACAATTCTGATCCTGTTTGTTTTGTTGGATATATCATTTTACCTGTCTATTTGTGTTCTCAAGATATACCCCTCATATTTCAAATGATTAGAGTTGTTAAAGGTTACTGATGTTTCTATTCAACGTGTTGCAGAAACTCCAAGCCTTTGCTTATTTAGTTTTCCCCAATAATCCGGTCTCAGTCCTTCCTAAAGTGCCAGCAGTTGGAGGTGAAGTATTTGAAAATGGAATAGTTACATCGCTTACACATGGTTCTATGTCAGGTAACATGGAAGTGTTTTCTTCTGCGGTGCCTAAGTTTTTTGTAAACCAGTTGATTAACAATTTTAATATGGTGGAATGTTTTAAATGCATTACATAACTAGTTTATCTTGCTAAGAACGATGGTGCTATTAGTTACTCGTATCTTTTCTTTGGCTTATTCATGATATCGTGTTATTTTATGGTGTGAACTGTGATTTTTATTGGGAAAAAATATCTCGTGTAAGGATACTGCATATATGGGGGAAGTGTGAAAATAGGCCATCTGCATGTGCACAGTTATTTTGTATATGAAATGAATGACAATCCCTGGTCCTCCATAATCCATGTAAACTTTCTTATGGTCGGATGGGAGGCAATAGGTCCGGGCTGCATCTCGTGTGCTGGGAAGATGTTACGAAGGGGCTATGCGATGGTGGCCTCAGGGTCCGTGACGTCGAACTCATGAATAAAGCTTGCTTGCCAAATGGGTGGTTCAGATTTGGGGCTCCTCGACCTCGATGGCTGCCAGATTACTGAGGAGTATATGTGGAGTCAACGGGAGTTGTTAGCTAACAGAAAGAGATGCGAGTCACCGCTCTGGGTCGGGATCCGCACCATCTTGCCGACTATATCACCAAGGTTGCGGCCTACGGTGGGGAACGACCAGGTGTTTAGATTCTGGAGTGACGACTGGACGGGAGAGGGTTCTCTAGGGAGGCAGTTCCCTAGATTGCTGGCTTTAGCAACATCGAAAGATGCCCTTCTTGCTCAGGTGGCAGATCCCGGATCGTGGGCACCACTGTTTGTCTCGGACCTGTCGTAGCAATGCATGGAGGACTTCATGAGGTTGTTGTCGGAAGTGCCTCCGTCGGGGGTGCTGTCTCAGGAGGCGGACCATTTTGAATCGGAAGGGGCGATGTTCTCAGTTAAGAAGGCATGCAATGATGGGGTCGGTAGTGGAGATAATTTGGGCGGCCAGGATCCCATACAGAGTGAAGATTTTCCTATGGTGTCGGAGAAGAAATCGATTATGCGATAAAGCGAGGAGGGGGAGATTGTTTGGCTTGGAGGACACTCGTTGTGACCAGTGTGAGGGCCCGGTAGAGGATGCGGTTCACCTTTTCTTCGGATGCGCGGCATCGACGCAGGTCTAGAGGGAGTCAGGGATCATTTGGGTGGAGGCCAACGGGTTAGAGCCGTTTTGAAGATTGCTTCGCATAGTGGGCATAGGCTCGTCGGATGATTGTTCCAAACCGTTTGCTATGCTTTGGGCTATATGGGCTGGGCGGAATGAGCTGATTTTTAAAAACCAGAGGTTCTTTTCGGAGAATGTAGTGTCACATTGTAATGCTCTTTACAATTTTTGGGCTTCACGGTAATGTATCCTTTCTTTTTATAAATGAAATTTGGTTGTGGTGACTCCCGCCTCGGGAGCTTGCCCTCTTTTCAATCAAAATAAAATCTTATCCTGGACGTGCCTTTGCTAATGGCCTGCCAATTAGAATAGGGATCTGTCTGATTTTTTTAGAGTTGTTCATGAACCATACCAGATTTTTTTAAACATCGTTTGCAGCTGCTGTTAAAAGTCTGGTAACCACCTGTGCAGTCCTAGCACCTTTCTTGCTTAACTTTGTCCATAACTTTCTTAGCGGGCGGAGGTGGTCTTTCTGCATGAGTCAAAGTTGGCGTACTGGGGGACGGGTATTTGAAAGTCTGTGGGAGGCAACTGTCGGACTTTAGGACTGTCCCGGTTGATGGGAGCACGGGTGGTGTGGTTTTGGCATGAGATGGGGACACTTTCCTCCTACTGGAGGACAGGGTGGGTTGGTTTTTTGTTTCCGTGGTGCTGAAGCGCACGTCTGGTGAGGGAAGATGCTTCTTACATCGGTTTATGGGCCTTTTAGGGCTCCGCGTGACTCTGCTTTATGGGAGGAGTTGTGATTGATCACGAGGGATTTTCCAAACATCCCGTGGCTTGTTGGAGGTGACTTTAACGCCACGCTTTTTGGCTTGGACCGACCTGGTGATAAGGGAGGGCAAGATCCAGGCTCGACATATTTCTTGGATCTTGTTAGAGACTTGGCTCTGGAGGTGGGGACACAACAAATGGGTTGTTCACATGGCGTAACAGCTCTTCGAGATCTCGCTTGGATCGTTTTCTGGCTTCTGCAAAGATGCTGGAAACTCTCTCTCTCTCTCTCTCCAGCCTAGGTCCTCCCTAGATCTAGGTCGAACCACACAAACCTATTTGTTGGGAGTCATGCGAGGGGATGCTTCATCGATCTGTTTTCAGATTTGAAAGGTCCTGGTTGGAAGAATGATTCAGTGAGTTGGATACGGAATTTTGGAGGTCAATGCAGGTGAAAAGGGGTTTGCAGCCCACAGTATGGCCCAGAAGATTGGGGGTTTTGAGAGGGATGCTGGTGAAACATAAGAGGGAGGTGAGACTAAAGTAGGAAAAGCGACATCTAGTGGTTGAAGCGGAGATTGTGCGGTTAGATGGATCAAAGGATTGGCGTGATCCCGGTTTGGAGAAGCGAGCGACGAGATGTGAACAACAAAAGGTTGTTGCTGAGGAAGACGAACGAAAAGAGGTGGAGGGTGACAGATCGAGACAGAAGTGGGTAAGAGAGGGAGAGATGCAAACACAAAGTTCTTTCATGCGGTAGCTCGTGGAAGGAGGAGGAGGAGAAATATGATCCATGATATGCAGGTTGGGGAGGAAAGGATTCAGGGTTAAGGGGTGATTGGTGCATGTTTGTGGTCCACTTTGGGGAGTTAAGCAGGAAGGCACCGATGACAGGGGCCAGATGGACCGGGAGAGGAGCCCAGACCTTTAGGGCATACCAAAAAGAGATGCTTATTTTGGATTTATCAAGTGAAGAAATGTGGCGAGTGGTTTCTGATCTTAATGCAGATAAATGACAGGGTTTGTATATCTTACCGATCTTTTTCTATAGAGAGCTTTGAGATATGGTGGAGGATGATCATGTTATTGCACTAATTTGGCAGTTTAGAAGTAGGAATCAGGGTTTGTAGAAGTAGAACAGATCCTTGATCTTCCTGAACCTGAAGAAGGATGGGGCAGAGCAGAAGGATGATTTTCGGCCCATTGCTCTATCCAATGCTATTTACCTTATTACAGCAAAGATCTTGGCTAATCGGCTCGGGGGTGTTCTTGATGATCTCATTTCCCGCTTAGATTGCTTTCATTCTTGGTCGTTAGCTGTTGGACGGAGTGGTTATGGTCTCGGACTGATTGGAAGCGAAGTGGAGTCGCGGGTTTTTTTTCTGGAAGGTCGATTTCTCAAAGGCATATAACAACATGAGTTTGAATTTCATCCGGGCTCTGGAGTAGTTGGACCTTTCAACATGAATTTGAGCAAGAATCAATGACTCAATGTAGCCGACTCTACTTAAAGGAGCAACATAATGCAAGATTGTTAGGGCAGTTTTGGATATTTTCGGGGAGTTGTCGGGTTTGAAGGTTAATGGAGTGCAGTCTACCTTTGTCCCTTTCAACCTTCCGACGGATGTTACCTCAGCCTGTGTGGAGATTCTGGAAACTACCAGAAAGGCCTACCCATCAATTATCTTGGCCTTTTGTTGTTATGTGGGAGAACTAGACAGGTGGATTGGCTACCTGTTGTGGAGAAGGTAGAAAAGAAACTGGCAAGATGAAAAGCTTCTTTTCTTTTGAGGGGAATGGGGCTGATTCTTGTAAAGGAGGCACTTTCGGCTATTCCCGTTTTCTTTACTTCTATGAGGATGCCGGTTGGTGTTCGGAAATGGGTGAAGATTTTTTTGCGTTGTTTTTTCTGGTCATCATCCCCCTGAGTGTAATTGAATTGCTTTTACTGATTGGGAGTTGGTGACAGCACCTATCAAGGAAGGTGGTGTCGACGTATAGGTGTTATGAACAAGGCTTTATTAGCGAAGTGGGTGTTGAGGATTTGGGGTGATGGAAACGAGTCGTTGTTCCGATTGATAAGATCGGTGTATAGCGTGTTTTCCAGCTTGCGTGTGTGTTGATGTTGTGTCTTCACTGATCACTTTTTGGAGAGGTATCCGCTCGTTTCTGCCAGACTTGATGACCTTTCTACGAACAATTGTGGGAGATGGTGCGAGTTTTTGTTTCGATATCTCAGAGGAAGGCATGTTTTGTAACATGTATCTTAGGATTTTTGCTCTGGCCCAGGATAAGGATAGCGTTGCGGATGTTTGGTCCAAGGGGTCTTGGACACCGATTTTTTCTCGACAGAATTATCGGCCAGGAGAGTAGAGGAGTTTCTTTGCCTTTTAGGCAGACTGGCGAGGCTGGAAGAACCATCTAATGGGAGGTATTTGTGGTGCTGGATAGATGGAGTGTTCACAATAAAAAAACGTACAACGTTATCTCTAGTCTTGCCGTAGTGGTTGCTGAGGAGGAATCCACTCGGGAATCGGGATTGTGCTAGAATCTGGGAATGGGAGACCCCTACTAGAATTTAGATCTTCTTGTGGTTGATGAGAAGTTGGAAAGTCATGACAGGAATTAGGGCGTGCCAAGATCTTTCCTGGGGCGGAGGAGACTTGTAGAAGATGCGGTAATATGGCGGAAGATGTTGATCATCTTTTCTTTCAGTTCTTGAGTTCAAAAGAGGCTTGGAGAATTGCCGATTTTTCTGGTATCCAGTGGGGTGATGTGAATTCTTTTTGGAAGTCTATATGCGATGATTGGACATGCTTGACAGATGGAAGAAGGCGGATTTGTGCGCACATTTGGGCCATCTGGCTAGGTAGGAGCAATGCCATTTTTAAGGGTGGCAGGTTTTATTGTGAAAACATTGTTGAACATGCTAAAGTTCTGGCTGAAATTTGGCACTTGTAACCTTTGTCCACATTTTAATTAATATATAAAGAGAAAATGGATCCTACTCCGTGGAGTAGGTAACTTACCTATTCCATTCTCATTTTTGCCACTTCTTTTTATTTTTTTTGAAAAAAACTTCCATTGATTTTCATAACTATATCCCTCTAATATGTCATTCAAATTTCGTTAGAAACAGACTCCTATGCCTTCCATCCAGAACATGTAATTTTAGTGGTCTTAGATTTGTTGTAATCGAATTTGAATGACATATTCGAGGGATATAGTTATGAAAATCCATGAAGCATTTTTCAAAAAAATAAAAATTAGTGGCAAAAATTGAGAATGAAGTAGTAAGTTACCTACTCCATGAAGTAGGATCCCTTTTCTCATATATATATATATATATATATATATATATATATATATATTGGATGGGTCTCTAAAGGAGATTCATCCTATAGTTTCTAAAAAAACACTGTCCGTAACTAGCATTTGTAGTCCGCTACAAGAGTAGAACCAGGGCCACTTCCATCAAGTGTCATTTCTGAGTTTGTGAACAAGAACCCCCCGGGTCTAGGGGTCGGCTGATGCGAAGTTGGTAGGCAGTTGAAAACATGTGTTAACCACCAACGACTTCAAATATGCAAATGACATGCAACCATGATATGTGTTTCTTCTGAATAAGGGCCACGTTCTCAATTGGATCTATAGTTGCTTTCTTGTATAGTTTCTGGAGGTTCATACTCTTTTCCGTTTCTTCTCATCTTTGCAAGCAGAGGATGACTATCTTCACTGTCTTGATCGTGGCCGTGCTGCAAGTGCGAAGATCTCGGATTTCCTAAGGAGAAATCTGCAACCTTGAGGGGATTTTACTATACGCTACTTCATATCTTTCTTGGTACCTTGGCAGGTTGGTTGTTGTATACTTGTATGCACTTGTAATAGAGGTTTCCTCAGCTGTTTTGACATGCCATGTTTGTTGATATCGTGTGGAATGTAGGAAAATATCATACTGAATGGAGGTATTGTCCTTCAAATGTGATTTTTAAATAACAATCATCATGTCACTTTTTTATCATAAAATTTACATATGGTATTTATGATTTAAACACTCCCATCACTAGTACTAATTGGTTGTTGATCCAACCAACTCGTGTCATCATGTCAAGTGGTTATTTCTGGGCATCCTTTTTTTGTTCCAGTTATGTCTTTGATACAATCACAATGATGGAATTGCTTTCTATGTACTTGACTGATCATTCAATAATTCAAATTGATCTAGTTTTATCCTACATCTATTGCATTTAAAATTAAGAGAATTGCTTTGATTATTGTGGTTGCTTGGTCCCTGATTATATTCAAATCTGTTGAAACTTTTGCTGCAAGAATTAGATTTAATGGAAATGAATTATTCACAGGGGCTTTTTACTTCAGAATAATCCAAAAAAGACCAGAGATAATGAGGGTGTTGTGTACTCTATAATACACTTAATTTATCTAATCCGAGTAGCATCAAATTGAGATAGGTTGCCCCCACTGGCTTGCAATTTATTTGATTAGTCAAGTAATTGGCTGCTACAAACATGTAGTGCATTAGCATTGCACAATTGAGTTGGGCATCATCACGATTCCTCACCTGGTGCCTTTTGCTCTTTTTCGTTGCATGGTGAAGTTTGTTAACAGGTCCGAGTAAAAGGTTATTTTATTGGGTAAAATGGGGTTGCCCCCTTGAGGGGGAGCTAACTTGGCTCCCCCGTCCCATTTTTTTATTTTTTTTGAAAATTTCTTCCGTGAATTTTCATCAATATATCCCTATATTATGCTGTTAAAATTTCGTGCGAAACAGACTCCTACGGCCTCCATTCAGATGGGTCGTTTTTAGCAATCCAGTTACCGTTAAAAAGTGACTGTCTGTATAGAGGCCGCAGGAGTCTCTGTTTTGCACGAAAATTTAATAGCATAATATAAGGATATAGTGATGAATATTCACAGAAGAAATTTTTCAAAAAAAATAAAAAATGGAAAAAATAATGCGGGGAGCAAAGTTAGCCCCCCTTGCAAGTTAGACCCCCCTTGGAACCCTGTTTTATTTCTTCTGGTTCTATATTAAAGATGTGAAATATTTTACTTGTGCTCAGAGTTCCGTCATTAACATTTGTACGCTGTCTTTTTTATAATTAATTACGCTGGGACCCTTACAGAGAGACGTAATTACACTTATTCCCTTTGAGTTTTAGTTCCGCTTGCTAAATTCCAAATTAAACTGGTGGAATGTGTCTGTTGGGTTTTTTACATATGGTATAAGGACATCTCGAACAAGAATAAAAAGAATAAGATTAAAAGTGAAGTTTACCATTTTTCAATAGTTTTAGCACTTACATGATATTATTGTACGTTGATTTTTTTGATATATTTATGCATGGGGTAATTTTGTTTTTTATCCAATATCTATATTTCATCTCCTCTGATGCTCTCATCAAGGGGTGTACATGGATCGAATAAAATCCGTAATCCAATCTAGTTCAATGCTATTGGATTGGATTGGTTTTATTTTATCATTCTAATAGATCGGATCGGATTGGAATTTTTCAAATCCGTTAAAGTATGTATTAGATCGGATCATTGCCAATTTCCGATCCAATCCAATTCGTTAATCAGTTAACATAGACACATACATACACGTACATATACATATATAATATATTTTCCCCCATTTTGAATTTCCAGTAAGGTCATAATCAATGTCATTTATGTCATCTTTTACCATATAAATCGTGTATAAAAGTCTTGCCACCACCCTCTCTTCTCTCTTGGAAGTGAAATGTTAAATCTTCAAAATAATAAAATATGTTTATAACTTGTAAAATGGCAAAGCTCTTCAGATCTTTCCCTCCCACTTCCCTCTTCCTCATTTCACTCTTGACTGCCAATATTCCCCGCAGTTCCCTCTCAGTCTACTTCGATGCCGCCCTCCTGCACAAAGTTATTCCCCTCTAGCGCAATGCCATCACCCCCTCCCTCGCAATATCATCGTCCGTCTCATGCAACGTCATCTCCCTTCTATGCAATACCCTCATCACTATACTTTGCTAATCTTCGTTAAAAGGAAATAGTTTTCGAATAGTTGCCCGACACGTTTGTTTGTTATTCTTCACCCTTTTTCTTCTAACGTCCAGCGAGCAGGTTGTCAAGAGCCGTGATTTTCAACGCTAAAGGAAGACGAGCAACCACCCTAGGAGGGAATGAGTTTTTGCCTTGGAGGGGAAAAATGGTTTCTAACATGTTTATTAGGGCTTGGAGTTGGAACAACGAGAGCTCAATTTTTTTAGAACGTAAGTACTGGACGTTTCATCCAATAATGTCCAACTTTATTTGCCATATGTGGACGTTAACAATGCAATGTTGCTAGAGATTATATGCGTCGACAGTAAGACTAACGTCTACTTAAACTGGATCTAGGCAGACGTTGTCGGATCTTTATTCTACTAGAACGTAACACTCTCCAAGAACCTCTATTGCTCTTCCGTGGCTCACCAAAGATCTAAGAGGGGACAGTCTACATCTGCCCGAGATTGCCTCTGCACCTTCTCGCTCCTCACCCTCTCCACCTCCAAATCGATCCTTTTGAATGTTTTCATGTATTATTTTCCCAACTATGCTACTATATTATCAAAATCATTTTCGCTTTTTTTGGCCCCTTATTCTATCCCGTTTCATCTAACTCCCTTGTCGAATCCATCTGAGCGCTCCATCATTGAATTTTATGCAGACCTCGAGGATGTCAATGATTCTTCTACCTATCGCCTTCGAACCACCGTTCATTCATGCACTTTCGTGGTGGATGGTTCAGTGATTAGTCACATTCTGGGTTACCCCAGCTTTGGTCCAAGCTTAAGTGACATTATAGAATATCTTGATCACAATGAATGTTATAATACCTTGACGTCGTTGTAAGTGTTGTAAGCACTCTGCCCTCATTGCTCCATACTTGAAGCTCCTCTTTCATTTCCTCAATCGTGTCTTCTCGTGAAACTTCAGGAACATGACCACCAATTTGACCCATGTCACTAATGATATGCTCGCCTTAATCTACAATTTTGTTAATTGTCACCCGTTTAACTGGTGTCACTTTTGTCTATTCTGGCACAACCGCCAGAGCACAATCTATCTCTGGATCTTGGTTCCCTACATCCTATCTCATTTCTTTATGATCATGCCATGCGATCCTGAGCATGTTAAGAAGGTTAGGCCCTTTGGCGTGTCAAGAAGGTCAGACCCTTTGATTCCCTCAAAGACCAGGTATGGATGTGGTCGCTCCATTGTGAACAAGTAAATAGAAAATAGGAAGGAATAGGGAGGGAACCAAGAGACAAGCACAATAACCAAAATAAAACAAACACTTGGGTTTATCAACTTAGCCTAGTGAAGCTGTAATAGTTTAGATTATTATTATTTTAAAATTTTATTCTTGTTTTCAAGCAATATTTTAGAGCAAGTTACTAATGCTAGTGAGTAGGCAACCATTAATCGTACTACATTTCCCTCTTGGCAAAGATTTCTGGACTTGTTACCTCAGCAAGTTACTAATTCTTGAGCTCGGTTCCTTGAGAAAGTGCACCAAAAAATCCCTTAATTTCATGTTTATATAACATCTCTTTGCATGAATAAGAACCCTTCATGTTGACATCAAAATATACTAAAGTTCAAAATCAGATAATCAAACAATCAGAGAGGTTGTACTTGTACAAACAAACTAATAATATGAAACAAATAGGGTAATCAATACTTGTTTATTTCACATAACCCCAGAAACCTATGGAAACTGACTCGGTCAACAAAACAACGAAGAGAAAGCAAAGAAATAAAAAAATATGACTCGCACTTGTGAATATTCAATGATATACTTCCATTACAAAATCACTAATTTCTAACAATTCCAATTTATGTGAAATAAACTTTATTTTGTAGATAATATTAACCTTTATCAATGAAAGTTTCTTAAAAAATATTAAGGTTTAAATATTGAAAATAAATTCAATCCCTAATGTGAAGGATGCCTATACAAAAAGCTAAGTGTCTCCTAGACGGGTACTTATGAAACTCTAGTCATCTTTAAAAGAATAAACACTTCAATATCTACAAAAAAATAAGACCACTTTGAAAAGAGTTGGAATTCATATGTGAATTCTGTGTTTGGACTATTATGTACATTATACAACTATTCATTTGGAGAACCTTCTTAATGCTTTGATGGTGTAGTGCAACATGCCTACCACCCAAAAGGCCATGGCTCAAATCCTGGAGCGGGCGTCTGTGTGTGTTTCCTCTCTTGTTTCAAAAAAAAAAAAACAATTGTAGATTCAAAATTCCATTATTTCATGTACATATTTCACTCTTTACTTTTGAAAAAGTGGATGTTTCTACTGCTTTCCTTCGTAATATAACTAATTGTAAAAAAATAAAAATTCAAAGATATCATAAAATCAAAGAAAATACATCAAAAGATTCATGTATATATTACTATATTAGAGATATATTTATAGCTCATATATTTTCCATAGAAGTTTCCTTAAACTTTTTAAACACAAATAAATTAGAGAACACTTATAATATATTATAGTATTATATTAAAGATATTTTTACATTTATGTCGCTCTTAGATGTTGGAATATTAGTTATGCCCCACTCTCTTTTGGAATATCATTTATGCCATAGACTTGCAGTTTTATCATTTGTATCCCTCGGGTTACTCGCCATCCATCTACGTCCCAAAAGAACGTTAACTTTTGACACAAGGATAACTAGAAAGAAATACCTAGGGTAGGTATGTAATTTTACAGTTGCCCCTGACTTCTTCCTCTTGCTCCTCTCTAAACCCATCCTCATCTCCGCCCACCTCATCATCTAGCGCCCTCCTCCTCTGCCACAATCCCTCCATCCCCTTCCTTCGTTGAACCACCTTCCTCTACCCCTATCTCCTCAGTCCCCCTCCTCTTCTGGTCCTACCTTATCTGCACCCCTTCCTCTACACCACCTCCACAACATTACTACCACTGTGCTCCTATGTGGAGCTGCGAGTATGCCACCACGCACTGCCCGAAGATGTGGAACAACAAGAGGATGTAGGGGTACACACCCTTGATTTGGTATGTCATCACCACTCCCTTTCTCGTGCATGTGATCCCCATGTTACATGATCATCGTGGTGGCGTCGTCTTGGAACTTCAGCTTCTCGAACCAATAGTCGCCCAATTCGAGGAGGTTGGCGAAGACTTGATTGATGGGTTGAGGATTGGGGAGTGGGATGCAAGGATGGCAACACGGATGTTTAGGTCGATGGACTTGTTTATGAGATCAGGGACAATGAAGACGAGGTAGGCACAAGCATAGTCGGACTACTTGCGGAGCTTGTAAAGGTTGTTGGCGGGGTTGGTGGTAGTGAAGATGGTGGTGAGGGAGAGACATCGTGGATGGAGAGGAAGAGACCGGGAGTGTAAAGGAGGAAGAGGAGGGTGACATGGCAAGGGAGGACGAGGCGGAGGTGGATGACGGAGGAGACGATGCGACGGGAGCAGAGGAGGAGGGGGCCGGAGGATGTGGAGGTGGAGGAGGAAGGGTGCTGAGGAGGTGAGAGTTTCCAGTTATGCCCCTCTTACCTTCACCATGGTTGAATAGACCTTGGTTTAGTTCAACTCATTGGCGACCTAACTTACGGAAGAACATGACTGATAACATAGCAAGATGGTAGGGGCACAATTGATATTCCAAAAAAAGGAGGGGCATAATTGATACTGTAACATCTAAGAGGGGCATAAATGTAAAAAAACCTATATTAAAATATGTATATATCATTAACTGGAGAACCAAGAATAAAATATAAAACTCACGAAACAAGGATTTTATGTCTATAAAATAACACAAGAATTCTTATTTATATATGTAGATGACTAAATTAGTTTTCAAGGTCTTCATGAAACTTGTATAGGTCATTGAGATCTACTTATCACTTTTTATTTGAGATCTACAACTTTAATGCATGTTACTTTTTATTTGAGTTCATTTATTTTTCAGATTTTATTTTATTTTTATTGCTTTCTTGAATTTTCTAGTGTGGCGGGTCAACCTACAAGCCAACTCGCCAATTGCCACACTAGAAGGGCCAAGTCGACTTTGGTCAACCCATCTTGGACTGGTCAACCGTGACTCTCTTCGCTTATGTGGCACCTTGATGGCGTACTCCTATTGGCTGTCACGGGTCGCTGTGCTTTTTCCCTGGGCAATTGTTGACTGCAGTCAACTCTACGACCCTTCTTTCTTTACAGTACACCCGACCAACGCTGCACCATTTCGCCTTTTCCCCTACGCTCGTACGAGTGAGCACCAGGCCATGTCCCATTGCGGTTGAAAACCTAACAAGCCTCCATTTAAAAGCCTTTCCAATGGTTTCATTTCCTTCATCCGCTATTTTTCTACTTTGAATCCCCAGCTGTGTAAAGAAACAGAGCGATAACAACTTCTCTCAGCGTTGAGCAAAGCTCAAGTGCGAGCTTTTGGCTTCATCTGTGGAGAACTTACCATGCTGGTGGTTGCCCACGTTTGTCAGCTCGTTTTCAGTCAATTGAAGTGTCGATCGAGCGATTCTCCAATGCTCAACCATTAGCAAACTTTCGTCATTTTCTACTAGTAGTGATTCTCCTCTTCCTCTTCTTCGTTTTATTTTTTCTTTCGTTGATTTTATTGACTTCATCTTCTTCGCCTTCCTTCTTCTTCTTCTTGATATGTCCGCTTGTTCTTCTCCCTCTATCTCTATCCGTTGAATTGCTTGTCCTTCTAATCCCTTGATCCCAACCATCTTATCGCCTCTTAATTATGCTTCTTCACCTTCGCTCCATAACCTCGTTACCCTCTGACCATTAACAGATCGGATGTTTAGTCCTTAGTATCCCACCTCTATATGAGGACGTCCATCCATCTCATATTTTTTTTATCCAACCTACAGTGAGAGTTGCTGCTTCACCTAAGCCTCATTTGTTGTGTTGGCTGCTATCCGTCCCTATCACCGTAGCAGTGGAGGAATATTAATATGGAATCGCGAGAAGCTGTAGTTTTTGACCCTCTACGCTAGAAAATCACCGATCTGAGGAGCACAAATATGGAGGAACATCGAAGTTATGAAGAGATTCACCTAGAGTTTCTCTCCTCGCAACCAAAGAACGAATAAGAAGTAGAGAGGATCCTCCAGCCTCGAGATACGTGCCCACTATCCTCGGCTTCTTAGGAGAGCTGTTCGATTCTCATCCGATGCTCCCCGCCCTTTACAACACCTGCTGCAATTGCCCCTTACATCAGACGATCGGCTTCCTAAGAAGAAGTGGCCCATGAAGCATATCCTATCGACACATGGCAGCTAGTTTGCCCTCAATTGACCTAGTCTAACGTCCCAGAGTTTTGCCAATCGAGAAGAATCTTTTTGTCAATCAATCTCCCAAGTATCAATCGATCGATCTTTGGTTCACTTGGCTATTGAAATGACAATATTAAAGCATTGTCCTATTCTAGCATTCAGTAGATCACTCCTTTCAACCAACTATTGCAAAAAAAATCGACCAAACCATTTGTTCGACCATTTCTTATGCTTGCTAATCACAATGCATGGGAACTCGATTTAGATTTGGGTGCTTTGTTTTGTTGTGCATTCTTACCTTAGCGTGATGTGGTTAAACTTTTGGGATGTTTTGCTGCCCGATGTTTTTTGCATTATATGTGTCACGTGTTTGCGCGGGCCCCTACTCCCTTCTAAACTATCTTGTACTGAACTTAACTTGCGATGCAATGCCTTACTCTATGATGAATGAATTTGAACCTTTTATCTAAGAAATAATCATTGTGAGCTGTTTATGCAATCAATTAAAGTTCAACAACCCATGTATATTCATCTAATTGCATGAAATGACAACCATTGCATGTTCATTTATCTTCTTTCCCTTACGGGTATCGAAAATCACAAGAATATAGCGAGATTATCATACCGACTAATTTTATATTCTTTAAGGAAAAACATACAAATCTATAAAATTAGATCTTGTTCGTTGGTCTTGGACCAACTTCTAAGAAGAGTAAGTTCATAGACGCTGCCAAGGTCTAGTGTACACCGAAAATCTATGAGAGCATAAGAACAAGTCTATAGCATACGTAAACATTCTTGCATAACCTCCTCTTTCTTGGCTTCTTCATCGATCTCCCGAGTTCAATGATGTGACTACAAGGGATGAAAGGAGGGTCAATAGTGATATGAAGAAATCCAAGTATAAATACTACAAGGAAAACAAGTTGTAGCAAAAGAACTATGCCTACGGATGTGGGGCTTGTGACAATTGGGCTCTGGCCACAACATGTCGTGGTCAGTAATCGTAGCTACAAGTCTCATCACGAGAGTTCTCTAACCACGAATATATCGTGGCCACTACAAGTGACCACAGAACTTTTCGTGGCCACAACTCTTGATGAAGACTTTGGCTACTGAATTGTAGCTACGAGAAACTAGAGGCCATGGAATTATCGTGGCCTCAAGTTTCCGTAGACACATTCTGTAATCACAACTCATTTTTCTTGTAGTGCAAGGAGAGAAGTGTCGAGACATATTAGTTACCTTAAGAGATTAAGAAATGCTTCTCCTTTCCTTTGGAAGCTTATGAAGCTCGATGATCATATTTCGACCACTTTAACAATTTTCCGACAAGCTCACTCCGCTCCAAAGTAGTTGTAGTGTGCACTACAAGGAAAACAAGTTGTGGCTACAGAACTATGCCCACGGAAGTGTGGCTTGTGGTCACAGAATTGGGTTTTGGCCACAACACGTCGTGACTAGTAGCCGTAGCTACAAGTCTCATCGCTAGAGTTCTCTAACTATAAATATGTCGTGACCACTACAAGTGACTACATAACTTGTCGTGACCACATCTCTTGTATGAAGACCTTGGCCACGGAATTGTAGCTACGAGAAGTGGCTACGGAATTATCGTGTTCACAAGTTTTCGTAGCCACATTTTGTGACCACAACTCATTTTTCTTGTAGTTGTGGAGAGAATTTTAGGGTGTGAGTTAAGGCATCCAAGTATAGTATATGCTCTTCTATTTATAGCTTTTAGGAAGATTTCTAGTCAGATCTTAAATGGATGCAATATTCATTTACTCAAGAACACCATGACTTCCCACTACAAGAAAAATGAGTTGTGGCTACGGAATGCGGCTACAGAAACTTGTGGTCACGATAATTCTGTGGTCACTAGTTTCTCGTAGGTAAAATTCTGTGGCCAAAGTCTTCATACAAGAGCTGTGGCCACGACAAGTACTGTGGTCACTTGTAGTGGCCACAACATATTTGTGGTTAGAGAACTCTTGCGACGAGACTTGTAGCTACGGCTACTGGTCACAAGTTGTTGTGGCCACAACCCAATTTTTTGGCCACAAGCCCTACATCTGTGGACATAGTTCTGTAGCCACAATTTATTTTCCTTGTAATGTCCACAATCATCTTGGAAATCACACGGTTTCATCATATTTGCCTAACCTTCACTCTCAACTCCCAAATCACACCGTTACATTGAATTTGTCTTGATGGGTACTTTAAATGAGTCTAAATTTGATATACTTTGTTAAGAAGAAATGGTAAAAATATAGGATTTTATATAAATGAATATATGTAATAATATAAGGGAAAAGGGAGCCTACACCCAGGGGTGTAGGTAATTACCTACACCCGGCTCATTTTTTCTTTATTTTCTGATTTTTTTGAAATGAAACCTTGAGGAAATTAGATCACTATATACCACTATGTTGTCATTCAAAATTTAACTTAATTCAAGACTCCTATCATCTCCATCAAGACTGCCAAAATTAACGGTCTCAGAATTGTTGAAATTGACCCCGTCTAGATGAACATGTTACAAATGTTTGGTTTGCATGTAACTTGAAACATATATTCCCCTCAATATATTAAAAAAAAACCCCTAAGATTTCCTTCAAAAAGTCCAAAAATAATGAAAAAAAGGCCGGGTGTAGGTAGTTACCTACACCCTGGGTGTAGGCTCCCAGCTCCCATAATATAAATACACTAATCAATCGAACATGGAGGTAATGACCTCCTATACAAAAAAAAAGATTCCACTTCTCATTTTCATTTCCCACCTAGCTAGCCCACCAAATAAGAAACACGGACAACTAAACTTTAACCCACCTTTGTCGAACCTAATTCACGTCGAATAAAATTGGGAATAAATCTCACTTATCCTTATCTAACTTTCTTATCCCACAACCAAACAAGCACCACAACCATGTTTATTTGGAAAATAGCATTGGAATAAGGGATCAATTTCCCGTCCGCACGATTTCCAAGAATACGACTATTCCCATCTAATTCACATTATTTCACCTTATTTCATCCTTATTCATACTTTTATTCCACATCAACTTTATTCCACCCCCGCTCACTTTATTCCTATCTTTTCGGACGAACAAAAAATATGTCCTTATTCTCTTTATTTCTCATCATTATTCATGCTTATTCCCGAATCGAACGTCCCTTAGTTATTGGAATTAAGTATTTGCATATTTCGAGAACAAACTCAAGAATATACCTTTTTCATAAGGCTGTTGGAGGGGATTGGAATAGTCGATTCATAACCCAACCAATCTTTTTGCTAAGGGATCAATCTCCTCCAATCAACACGATTATACATTTCATTGAATACTCATTATATGACATAGTTTATATGTTACCACAGAAATCTTCATCTTCTATTATTTTGTCATAACACTACTACAATTAAGGGTTTGGTTGACGTTTCCAAACGTCTACTAAAGATGATGTAAACGTCGATCAAGAGTATAGTCGACGTTAATAATCGTCCAGAGCATATGTTGGCCTAGCCTCGTCGGTAGAGTTCTATCTCGACATTTGAGACAAACGTCTACAGAGCTAACTATGGCCCAACATTTAATAACGTCATCATAAGTAACACTTGGACGACATTTTACGCACTTCATCCGACGTTTACAAACGTTGACATTGGAATTACTTGGACGATATTTTTAGCGTGCATAAGTTGGCATTATTCGACCAACATATGATTTATTCGACCAACAATTATTTTCAATCTCTCTAGGCATCCACAATCACAATCGACCAACAATTATTTTCAATCTCTCTAGGCATCCGCAATCACAACCTAGTATATTGCACAACCGAACATTATACTATATGTAATTCTAGGTAACATTTTCAAAATGAAATATTACTAAAAGTTGAAAGTTCAAAAATACATTAAAAAAGTCATAGTATTGGAATTAGACCTTCTACAAAGCAAAAATACATGGATACATTCCCAAAAAAAATAAAGTTCTTGGCAAATGATCGGTTTTCGTTTAAGAATCATCTTCTGTTTCTGCATCAGGATCAACAAGTCCATCTTGACATACAAATCTTAACCTTGCCTGAGAAGCATATGTATCTGCTCAAGAAAAGAAGGTAACGAAATAAGGGAACTATTGGTTAGAAAAGAAGTCATAAAGTAAATATAAACATAGTTATTAATTGAATACCAAATGTTGGTTGAGAAGGCAACGATGGTGTTCCATCAGATAACTTAAAGTATGCCATCACCCTAGCCGTTATTTGATCATGTAATTCTTCTTTTCTCTTCTCCTCAGCAACCTTCATTTTTTCATTGATCTCATCCTCCATTTTCTCTTGAAGTTCTTGGCGAAGTTCTTTGAGAAGTTCTTGACGAATTTCTTCCCTCCTTTTATCATTCCCGGCCTCCATTTTTTGCTGAAGCTCTACAAATTTTTGGCCAATTTCATTCTCTGAAATAGATGCAGACCTACGACGACCTCTTCCTTTAGGTACGTGTCCATATCCCCTACCAATGAGACCATCGGATCGTCCTTCATTGTGCAATACAACATTAACTATTTCAGCATCCGTAATGCACCTTCCTTCTGCATTAGCATCGTCACGCATGTCCTTCATTCTAATATGCAAATAACACATTATTAATTATAAAATTAATGTATCTATCGAATAAAAGAAGAAATTATTAAATAAAGGATCAATGCAACTTACGTATGCCTGCCTTGCTTCAGGTGTTGACCAATACCCATGTCTTCCTGCAAGAGGGTCTAGTGGTGCATTTACCTCCTTATCGACACTGAACTTTGTCCTTAAGAATAATAGTATCTCTCCACATGATTGACCCTCAAGTTCCGTATGAGACTGAATAATTAGAAGATGTGTCAAACATTTAAAAAAATCTAAAGTAAATAAAATAAAACTAAATTGCCTCTTACAATCTCATTCTTCATGACATCATATGACTTGGACCCAGTAGTTGAGAGGTTCCTTACATGTGTAATACACGTATCCTTATTCGTCTGACATTTCTCCTAAAATAGTCTTAATTAATAAAATGACATCAAAAACAAGCAAATTGTTAATTACATGCTTACTTGATGTTTCGGTTGTTTCCATACTTCAACCATGGCACTGAACCCTCACATCAGAGTCGAAATCAACGATATTAACAAAGTTCTATTAAACAAATAATTATCAGTCAAGAATCTATTGTGAAATCTTAAAGAAAAATATTTATATACCTTGATTCTTTCATGTGCGGGCCGAAGATCTGCATCTGTTAGACATCTAAAATCCGGTACTAGTGGAACATCCTCCCTCGCAACTATGCCACAAATCAATTGTAGAGCGCTCGCTTGCTCGACATCTAGGGGTCTTCCTTCATCTAAGTCGATTATTATAATAGGTCTATGCCCTGTTACTGTTGCATGCTTGGCCAATGTTATGCCTCTTGTCTTTCCCCTACGACGCACTGTATTTAATTTAATACAACTAATTAAATATTCAATTCAATTAATAAACTTTTAATACTGAAATAATTACCTGTTGGAGGATGACGCTCGAATACTTGTGGAGGTATTGCTTGCGAGTCTAATGGAGTACCATTCTGTGTCTGTCTCGGTATGACCTGTGATTGTGGACTCAGAAGTGCATTCGATTGCAAACGACTACTTCGATTCCCGTGTATGGGAGGTTGACACTCAGATACTTGTGGAGGTGTTGGTTGCGAATCCAATGGAGTACTATTCTGTGTTTGTCTCGGTATGGCATGTGATTGTGGACTCAAAAGTGCAGTCGGTTGCAAGCGACTGCTCCAGTTCCTGCGTGTGAGAGTACACTCAGATACTTGTGGAGGTGTTGGTTGTGCGTAAGTTTGACTTCTCAGTTGCTTGCAAACTTCCTGATTCAGGCTGACTACTTTGACCATCCATTTTCCTCTCACTCTTTCCAAATGTGAATGGTCCAACCATACAAATTATAAACCCGATCACCTGTAGGAGATGATTGTCCATCTTCTTCACATTAGTAATAAGAAAACTTAGAAGAAATATGAACTAGAGTCAAGAAGTTATACAACCACCATATCTTTCTGTTGGTTTATATGCAAATGCTCATTATGCGTAATAATAATAAAACATGGGTTTTTATGCAACATTCACACGTTTCCATGGTTTTATAAGCAGCAATCATATGTTTCTTTGGTTTTACATGCAACATTCACATTGCTTAATGATTAATGACTATATACAGAAAGAATTACATGATAGAGTTTGGAAGTGATATAAAGTTAAGAGATAATTACACCCATAACCCTGAGTAATTCTTCAATCTCAATCATAACCCTGCATAATCGCGAATTACATGAGAAACCCTGAGTAATGCTTAACCTTTACACGACATAGCCCTGTGTCAACTTCCGTTTCGAATTTCCGTTAACTCAGATGGAAAAGGTTAAATATGGACAATTTTGCCCCTCGGGACTTTTTATATTTATAAATTGATGCCCCCCTTCTCCCATTGCACGAAGCCCTCCCCCAGCTGCTTCCTCCGCCGTCCTCCTCCTGCGGCATGTGACTTGGAAGCCCTCCCGTCGTTGCCCCTGGAAGGCCCACACCCGTCGGAGCTCCAACCCCCCGCCCGCCGGAGCCCCGACCCTCCTCCCGCCCGCCTGAGCCCCAACCTTCTTCCCCCTTTCGTCCTCCCTGTCGACCACTTCCTCGCCATGTTGGAAATGGGCTCCACGCTCTCCATCTCCGACCACCATCTACAGCACCCGAGGCTCCTGCACGTCAACTAGGACCAAACCATGGAGCAAAACTCCCATTTTGAGTCTGCCATGAGCTCCATCGTGTCCTCCCCTTCCAACCACACGCCTTCTCGTCCTGGAGGCGACAACATCGTGATCCACGAGTTGATTCTCCCCCTGCCTCTGCCCTACAGCCCTCCCCCTCCTGCGAGCTCCAACACCCGGCATGCCCCCTCGCCGCCGCACACCCCGACCCCGTCCCCCCAGCCCTCCCCACAAACTGCAGGTTCGCTCACCTCACGCCACACCCTCTTTGACACCCCCCGGCACCTACAAGCCTGCCCCCAGCCCCCCGCACCGGCAAGCGCGCCCCCACAGCTGCATACCCGCCCCATCCCTCGCACGCCCGCAGCTGCAAGCTCGCCCCCTCCCCCCTGCGCCTCCGCACTTCCTGCTTGTCCCTCCTCTCCATGCGTCGTCCGTGTGCGTGCCTGCAACCCCCCTCCCACGGCTGAAACACCAAGGGTCCAGACAGAGCGCCCTTACGTGTCTGGAAGTCCCGCCCCACCGCCTCCCTGGAAGCCCCCATCCCGCACAGCGGCTCGCCGCCGCCGTCACCCCTCCCGCACGCCTGAAGCCCCTGCGAAGCACCGCCCTTCCTCCCGTCACCCCTCCTGCTAGTTTTTTTTTCATTTTTTAAAAGCAAATAGATAGAATCCTGACCATTGATCGATGATGAGTTAGATTAACTCATTCATATGGTTGGGTTAACGTCTTAAATTAACGGAGGGTTACGGGTGTGAGACAGAGTGACTATATAGGGTTTCTCATGTAATTCACGATTATGCAGGGTTATGATTGAGATTGAGGAATTACTCAGGGTTATGGGTGTAATTATCCCTAAAGTTAAAATATAACAGACTCTACATACAGAAATATAATGTTATCTACAGGGTAATTTGAAAGATAACTATGTGAAAACTAAATTGTTTTGACAGCGATTTAGGTGTTTAGTTATCAGTAAATACCTTTCCGAAAAATCAGATAAAGCTAAAATCAGATTACGCACAACAGGTCTTACAAGAATTTCTAATAAGACATGGACACCTGACGTAATCTGTAGTTAACCTTATATTAGAATTTCAATGATAGAGATTTATATAAAAATTTAACAATAAAAATGAAGAACAACATATCTTACTTAAAACAAACAAAGAAACAACAATAAGACATTGACGAAAAGATGCCTCAAATTCATATCAAAACCCTAGAAACTCATATCATTTATACTTTATACAGATTTACAAAGAAACGACAATATCCTTTATAATCTATATATTTCAACTTTTTCTAAACCTAGAAGACAATATCTATTCGAATCTTACTTCTCATGTCCTGAATAGATACCAGGAAACGCCATTGATAAGGATTTAACGAGTGGAGGAAGAACAAATGTCACAGTCCTTGTAGGAAGAAGAGTACACACTGCAGTTGGAAGATGAGGGGTAGATACGAGGAGTCGCCGGATTGGAGGGCAATACAAAATAAAGGGTTTCTTTTTTTAGGTGGTTTTAAGCGGGAATAGGAAACAACATTGGCGGGTTCCGAAATTTTTTTGGGAAATATGTTTGGACGTTTAAGTACAAAACGTCGACCACGATTTGCTATTGGTCGACGTTAGTATTTAAATGTCGATAGATGATTACTGTGTCGACAATTAGTGTTAACGTCTATGGAAAACAAATCAAGCTAGACGTTTTAAGCACAAGAAGGTCGACTAAAGTACATATTGTTGTAGTGACCACAGATCAAGAGGGTTTGGGGGATACGCCCTCGGAATCTTGATCGAGACATCACCTGGTGTCAAAGATACCAACAATGATGCTTTGGAGAAGGTAATATGAGGGAGAATCGTTATCAGTGGAGGTATGATCACTGTGTCAATGAAGTCATGGATATCACGACATACAACTAAGTTTGACCTTTGCCAGAACGCTATCATGCGAAGGTATTTACATTTGCATGATCTTGTCTCTTTTGGCATTTGAATATTGATTCGACATATTCTTGATCAGTCGCGCTCATGATCGACGCATTGGCGTGGAGGCGTCGTCCTCGTCGTCGTCCATGACTTCAATTGACCAGAGCATCAACATATAATGAACCCGGATACCATGCTTATGTAGATCAACATATATGGAAGATTAACCTATTGGATCGGATCAGACATGCATCTCATCCAGTTCGTTTTCCAGTTCGTTTGTACAACGAGGGTTTTTCAGGGTTGGAAAATAACCTCTGGATTAATCTTCTCAATCCAAAACGAGATTACCCAAAACCTTGCTTCTCTGTGGAAGCTTGCTTGCACGTCTAGCACGGAGCATTAGTTCCATGTCAAAGTCTATTTACACAGTATCAATATTAAATACGTGCCCTCCCCCCACAATAAATGATCAGCACAAACACCTTACACGCTTCCCAAGCCGATGGCGGTAGAGCTCCTTCACGGCCTTGGATCATCTCTATCCCATATTTGACTCGCTGCCACAGTTCAAAAAGCAGAGGTGCGTATATTAATCCCCAGACAAGAATAAATCAATCCCCCGCACTTGATGTGCATTGACCTATCAATATGGTGGCGGCAAAAGGGAAGGTAAACAGTAGAGGACAAATATAGGAAATCGCAAGCAACTGAAATGTGTGATATAACTTTTTTGCAAAGGAAACTAATGCAAGATATTCCCCCCTCTCTGATCTCCAAGTCCCCCATCCTCTGCAGTCTGCACGCCTCTGTACTCGCACGCAAACGCCTACACGTTGAAAGGATTAGACGAACCCAACCGCGACATGGGGGTACACAACACATGCATTATGCATATCAAACAGCGAGGGCTTTAGTCCTGCATCCCATGCAACCTTTACCTCATGGAGCGCAGAGAAGGAAAGAAAGATTGGAGACAGCGAGTTGATAGATGTCAGAAGCCTCCACTTCCCAACTGTTCCTCGACGACCACCACACCTTCTTCCCTCGTATAAATCATGAAACCCTGTAAAATTGCATGCAGTATGTGTGTGTGTGTGTTCGATCCATCAGCCATGGAGGATCCATTGACCGGACACATAGTCATGACGAGCAGCACCACGTTCCTTCCCGCGAGCAGCGGTGTGGAGGAGATGGACGTGCGCATATGGAGGAAGCTCCCGCAGAGTCTCGTGGACCGCGTGCTCGCTTTCCTCCCACCGCCGGCCTTCTTCCGCGCGAGGTCCGTGTGCCGTAGGTGGTACGCGCTTCTCTTCTCCAACACATTCCTCGAGCTGCGCCTTCGCCTCGCCCCACGCCTCGACTGGTTCGTCTTCTTCGAGCATCACCAGCCTCCGGTGTACGTCTACTCCAACAGTGGTGGTAGTAGTAGCAGTGCAGGTGCAACATCTACCAGCGGCAACGGGAGATGGGGACGTGAGAGGTGGGGATTTCTTCTGGACGCCAACGAGGACATATGGTACAGGATCCCGTTCGACGCCATGATCCCCCCCGGGTTAAGCTTCTCCCCTGCAGCTTCCTCAGGTGGGCTGCTGTGTTGGGTCTCGGAGGACCCGGGTCTGAAGACCATGGTCCTCTGCAACCCGCTTTCGAAGCTCGTCGGGCAGCTTCCGGTCACCTCAACCCCTCGGCTCTTCCCTTCGGTTGGCCTCACAGTTGGGCCGTCGTCCTTCATCGTGCAGGTTGCCGGTGATGATCTCATCTCCCCATTTGCCGTGAAGAACCTGACGAGCGAGAGCTTCCATGCAGACGGAACCACGGGGTTCTACTCTCCATGGGCAACCTCGTGCCCACTTCCACGTCTCTGCAATCTGGAGTCCGGGAGGATGATCTACGTGGACGGGAGATTCTACTGCATGAACTACGGACCCTTCAGCGTTCTGGCGTACGATGCGAGTGGGAACGAGTGGTGGAAGATCCAGGCGCCGATGAGGAGGTTCTTGAGGTGGCCGAGTCTGGTGGAGTGCGGGGGGAAGGTCGTCCTGGTGGCGGTAGTGGAGAAGAGCAAGCTGAGCGTGCCGAGGAGCGTGAGGATGTGGGAGCTGCAGGGCTGCGGGAGGTCGTGGGTGGAGGTGGAGAGGATGCCGCAGCAGACGTATGTGGAGTTCGCGGAGGTGGAGGGGGGGAGGGGGTTCGAGTGCATGGGGAGCGGCGGGGTGGTGGCGGTGAGCGTCGGGGGTGGGGAGCACGTGCTGCTCTTCGATGCGCGCAGGAAGGCGTGGAGGTGGGCGCCGCAGTGCCCCTTCTTGGGCATGGCCTTGGGGTTGAGGGGTTATGGGTTCGAGCCGCGGTTGGCCACGCCGGCCATTGGCTTGGTCGATCCTTCTTCCATCTCCTTCCAAGGGTTTGCAGGGTGATCGATCGAGTACGTGTACGTGCCTTGCATGGCGGGGTTCTTCCTCTTCTCTTCTTGTTGCTACAGTGGTCTTGATGGTTTCGAGAACATGTACGCAGTAGAATAATTTAGGTTGGTATGAGCTGCGGCAGTGTTTATGAGAATGATAGCTTCGTGTTTCATGTAAGAGTACCATTGTCATGGAGACAGAGCTGCTGCAAATCTATATATTCCTGGTTTTTCAGAGAACATTTAGCTTGGATCGTTTCTCAGAGAATATTTAGTTTGGACTGTGTCTGGGAGGAGTATAATCCCGAGGTTTGGTTGAACCTGTAATCATCATAATGCTGTTTTTAAAATTTTATATCGTCCATTTTAATAAGCTCGATATTCGAACGGATCCCTGGCTAATGCACATCATTGTAACTTCGTATTAGAGTCACATCATGATCATTTTTCCTGCTGCTTTATTTTCTGAGTTCAAATTCTATATTACAAGTTCTAGGTAAGATCTTTTGGGGGGATATCGTCTGATTATTGATCTGTATAGTCAAGTCACGTACCTGTTCTGAAATTGGGATTGGGTTTTTGATGGATAGATCGTCATCTTTTGTTAGCAGTGGACAGCAGATGATGATTTTACGCAGGAATCACTTGTATTGTAGATAGTTTTCTGTCAGTAGGCATTGATTGCTGCTAGTTATACGATTTAAGGGATGAAACTTCCAAGTCATGTGTCTCGCATGAAAGAGGCATGGAAAGAGCAATGGCTGAGTAATCAGACTCAAGAACAAGTAAGCCTGACATCAAGCATGGTAAAATTTTTGCCAAACACAAGAACCATGCACTGGAACTCACATATAATCAATCATCGAGCCAACATCGCCAAATAATCAAACTTGGGATGAGGCGAACTTGAGCTTGGTGTAAAACATCTAAGCACGGGACGAAATTCTTTTTTTAGTGGGGTAGATTGTAACGTCCCATAATTTACGAATAAGATAAAGATTGTTAATTGGTATAAAAATGTTTTAAATTATTGATAAAAAAGGGAGAGTGAGTAGGCAGTTACGGTGGACGATTTCAACCCTTAAACAAAGCACATGGATTCCATTTTTGGAATGTTATTTTCCTATCTCATTCATTGGGAGAGAGAGAAAGGTGGAGAAATAGGTAAATGAGGAGAGAGAGGGGGTGTGCGTATGGATTTTTAGGGATTGATTAGGTAATGATAACTATTTTAGGAATGTTGATCTAAATATGTGAGGGAGAGAGTGTGAGAGGGAGAGTGTGCGAGAGATGTAGAGAGAGTGGACGTGAGAGAAGAGAAGTGAGAGAGAGAGAAAGAGAGAGAAATAGAGAGAGATCACGAGAAGGAGAAGATGCGAGGTACCGTATCGGGTCCAAGTCCGGCAACGACAACCCTCCTTGTCGATGACGCATTTTATCTATTCCGGTGGAATCGAAGGCGCATGTAGTGAGTGCCGACGGTGACCTTTCTATTGACGACGTTGGATTTGACGCGACAAGATTGGAGGCACGCCAATGTGGTCGGCGACAATCTGGATTTGCATAATCAAATCGTCTCCATGTTTTTGTGCCGTTAAGGTATGTGTCGAACACATAGGCTTTATACGATATCATGTCATGATAAAGATTATGATTTACTTATGACTGCATGTATTATTGATGGGAATTTTATATCAAGTTATCTTATCGGTTAGATACACAAGTAAAGGAATAAATATAATAATATTGTATATCCCTCTTCAAGACCTAAGAAATTGTATGTGTCGAACCCTTAGGAATAATCTTCCGTAAAATGACGATTGTTGTGTTCAAAAATGTGTTTTTTTTGTGTCGTTACTTATGATAAAATATGCGATTCTTTAATACCTCATAATTAATACAAGAATGGCTCAAACGTCATGGTTGATGTTTCGTGGGATCTTAATGGCTCAAACGTCATGGTTGATGTTTCGTGGGATCTTAATGGCTCAAACGTCATGGTTGATGTTTTGTGGGATCTTAATATGTAATGTGATTCCACAAACAATGTACTTGGTATTATATTTCGGCTTGTTAGGTTATATAATACTACATTATCATGCTCGTTCTGTAACATTGTGTAAAGTTATCTCGCTTTATGGCATGTTTCATGTATATATATGGGTAACAATTTAAATATCTTACCAGGTACTTATAATCTGGAGTTATACTCTAATTAATAATGATTCTATATTCGTGTATTTTCTTTGTTATAGATTTATATCGTAGAATTTTAATATGTTAAAACTATTTTTGCCATGGCCCTGAATCCACGTGGTTGGAGTAATTATCCATGAAATTTTTATATGCCTTGATGAATATCATATTATTAACCTAAGGAGTCCGTTACTACCTTTTTAATACAACTTAGGTATACGATATTTGAATGTATATTGATATATGCAAGCATGATGATTACGTATTTGAGTAATCACATAAGTTAAACAAGACAAAATTTTGTTGGAGTTGGATTTCTTAATTTGAGTGAGTAACTGTGCTCTGGAAATATATAATAATGAATAATGTTAAGCCTTAGTCATATCTGATGATTTACGAGAAATATAACATATTGCTTACTTTTAACTATACATAAACTGTTTGGTATTGGAGCTTTTCACAGCGTTTGAAAATAAGTAAATTATCGGTTGTCTTATTTAAGTTGTTACTATGCCTTAGACGAATATCGAGCAAAGAATCAGGGTGCGTACTGAAAATAAGTATCCCGAGTGTCAAGAATAAATAAGGATACTTGTAAATTAGTAAAGTCATTAAAGTTGATAATGGAATGATGGCCTGACTCAAATTAATGCAAGTTAATCTCAACATTATGAAAAAAATAGCGTTGTTGTAAAAGGAAGAAAGTGGGTATGTATGTGTGTATCTATGTATGTATATTATATAATTGTACAATGAAGACCTCTTTGATTAGTGGAATTAAAAGGGTTCACATGAATCACTATTGTATGAAAAGGAAAATTGTATTAAAGAATTGAAAATTTCTTAAATAAATAATGGCACTTAAACGGTAAGCGGAGCTAAGTGCTACACCTAAGGTGGGAGCCACCTCTAGAGTCCGTTTATTGATGGCCTAAAGGGCAACACCTTCCGGGGGTGTCAGGTTCAGTAGAACCTAGTGGAAAGTCCACATAGTGACTCAGCTGATGTCATCATGTTATATGTAATGATTGAGTGACCGCTTGTGCCAGCGGTAAAGCCACCAAAGCCACCCAATAAATTATGAGATAAGACAAATCTATCATGAATAAGCTAAGTGCTTATGTGGAAGCCAATTGCTTATGTGAATGTTAAGTGTATATGTGTATTCATGTTAAGTGTAAATATGCATTTATGTCAAATACTGAGTGTTTATGTGCAATTATGTGAAATGCTAAGTGCATACATGTGACTATGTTATTGTTATGGGCATACGTGCAATAATGTTAATGTTAAGAACATAAGTGTAAATATGATTAAATCTTAAGGGCATATATGAAAGTACAGTATGAGATTCATGTATATAAAAGAACATCCTTTGCCTGCATACCTATGTTTATGAGTGATCCACATGATGCTATTTTATGACAGCAGTCAAGTATTTTATTAACTAACATAAGGGTATTTTACGAATGAATATGTCATGGTACTACTTTCGTATATGATATGTTATATGAAAAACTATATGATATGATGATGGAAATGAGAACAATGCACATCTCTTTGTTAGGATATAATAAGAGCTTACATGTGAAAAACTCATAGCAATAAGTGTATGGGTGTAACACACAATTTCATATATGTGATCATCTTTATGTAGTTATTGATATTGTAAATTTAACAAGAGAAAAATAGTGAAATCCATGCATATTATGTTATGATTAAGATCATACTCAAGGAATGTATCCATAGACACTGCATGTTATGTACATTATTCCATGTTGGGGAATATAGAAAATTTATAAGGACCCACTCTGGAAAATGTTTATCTAGCTAATTATCTAGGCATGGAGTTATTTGTAATAGCATAAGGAGACTTGATTTTTCGCTAGCTGGCTTGACCTTATCTCGACACATACTGAGCGTTAAGCTCATACCATGTATTCTTGTGTTTTTATTGCAGGTCAATGTGTGAAACAAATTTAGTAGCAGTTTCAAGAACTTGCAGGTTTTGAAGGATGGATATCATTGTGCCCACTGGAACAAAAGGATCCTGGATATGTATTAGAGTTGTACATTATTATAGATATATGATGATTAAGATGATTCCTTATGTCATTTGTTGATGTTGTGAGTAACACTCGGATCCGACGTGGCATTGATATGTTTCCGCTGGCCACCGAGGATTCGGGCAGTTACAGGTGGTATCAGAGCAGTAGTCCCTCTGGGCATGAGATATCCATCATAGATAGCGTAAGACCTTTAGGATGAGAAAAAAAGGAGATCAAGAATTTAGTATGACTTGCATGTCTTTAGGAGATATCAATAGTGTTAGAAGGCTGACCAATAGAGAGATGGAGCTAGTCTTGAAGATTACAAATTGTCCTACAAGGGAGAAAGTGACTTAGTTGACCGGATACACTAAATTGATTATTGTGGAGAAAAAAAAACAAAGGAGAGATGATCATTTTATTGTCGAATGCTTATCGGTTGTACGACTTATTTGAAAACAAAAATATTTTTCATGTATAACTTGAGATTTTGGAAGTAACGTGATATTTTAGATAAAGTTGTTAATGATCTTGACCATCTGCTAGAAAGGGATATTGACTTCACTATAGATGTCATACTGGTGACTACACTCATATGAGTTGGATGAGCTGAAAATAATAATAAATTAAAGGGGCAAGTAGATAATGATTTGGTGGGCTTAAGTGTTTCCCTGGGAGTGCTTTCATTGTTTGGACTCTACTAATTATTGAACAAGGTTACTACAAAGATAAAATATTTACTTCTTCATAGACGATTCATTGCAACAAGTATCTGTCTTCTCCAAAGTTGACCTCTAGTTAGAATACCATTAGTTTAATTATAATTTAGAATATTGTTATATCAAAGACCGCCAAGAATCTCTAGTGATGCCTTGTGACCTCTCAAATGTGTTAGCTACATTAAGTGATAAGTCAGGTATTGCGATGATTTTTGTTGATAGTATCTCAGATATCTTAAACACTGTCTATCAATTTATTGATATAGCCATTAGCCAATATTAATGTTATGTGTGATTAAGTTGGACCTTAGAATCCGAGACCAGTTAAGTTATTTATGATACATGATTGTGGTAACTGGATCTAGGTAATTTAGTTGGTCATGACATCAACATTGGCTTAGGTGAAGATATGTTCTTGCTGATTTGTTTCTCTTGCAATCAAAAACCTTGAAGGAGGCAATTGTCATATTGTGAGAAAAGACCTAGATACAAGGGAATAATGCTAAAGTAGGATAATAGGAACTTAAAGATGATTTCATAAAATATACAGAGCAAATAGAAGAACGGAGGAATGGGATATGAGTCGAATACCATGAGATTTTTTTTAGTCTCTTGACCAGTAAATTTCGGGACGAAATTCTTTTTTTAGTGGGGTAGATTGTAACGTCCCATAATTTACGAATAAGATAAAGATTGTTAATTGGTATAAAAATGTTTTAAATTATTGATAAAAAAGGGAGAGTGAGTAGGCAGTTACGGTGGACGATTTCAACCCTTAAACAAAGCACATGGATTCCATTTTTGGAATGTTATTTTCCTATCTCATTCATTGGGAGAGAGAGAAAGGTGGAGAAATAGGTAAATGAGGAGAGAGAGGGGGTGTGCGTATGGATTTTTAGGGATTGATTAGGTAATGATAACTATTTTAGGAATGTTGATCTAAATATGTGAGGGAGAGAGTGTGAGAGGGAGAGTGTGCGAGAGATGTAGAGAGAGTGGACGTGAGAGAAGAGAAGTGAGAGAGAGAGAAAGAGAGAGAAATAGAGAGAGATCACGAGAAGGAGAAGATGCGAGGTACCGTATCGGGTCCAAGTCCGGCAACGACAACCCTCCTTGTCGATGACGCATTTTATCTATTCCGGTGGAATCGAAGGCGCATGTAGTGAGTGCCGACGGTGACCTTTCTATTGACGACGTTGGATTTGACGCGACAAGATTGGAGGCACGCCAATGTGGTCGGCGACAATCTGGATTTGCATAATCAAATCGTCTCCATGTTTTTGTGCCGTTAAGGTATGTGTCGAACACATAGGCTTTATACGATATCATGTCATGATAAAGATTATGATTTACTTATGACTGCATGTATTATTGATGGGAATTTTATATCAAGTTATCTTATCGGTTAGATACACAAGTAAAGGAATAAATATAATAATATTGTATATCCCTCTTCAAGACCTAAGAAATTGTATGTGTCGAACCCTTAGGAATAATCTTCCGTAAAATGACGATTGTTGTGTTCAAAAATGTGTTTTTTTTGTGTCGTTACTTATGATAAAATATGCGATTCTTTAATACCTCATAATTAATACAAGAATGGCTCAAACGTCATGGTTGATGTTTCGTGGGATCTTAATGGCTCAAACGTCATGGTTGATGTTTCGTGGGATCTTAATGGCTCAAACGTCATGGTTGATGTTTTGTGGGATCTTAATATGTAATGTGATTCCACAAACAATGTACTTGGTATTATATTTCGGCTTGTTAGGTTATATAATACTACATTATCATGCTCGTTCTGTAACATTGTGTAAAGTTATCTCGCTTTATGGCATGTTTCATGTATATATATGGGTAACAATTTAAATATCTTACCAGGTACTTATAATCTGGAGTTATACTCTAATTAATAATGATTCTATATTCGTGTATTTTCTTTGTTATAGATTTATATCGTAGAATTTTAATATGTTAAAACTATTTTTGCCATGGCCCTGAATCCACGTGGTTGGAGTAATTATCCATGAAATTTTTATATGCCTTGATGAATATCATATTATTAACCTAAGGAGTCCGTTACTACCTTTTTAATACAACTTAGGTATACGATATTTGAATGTATATTGATATATGCAAGCATGATGATTACGTATTTGAGTAATCACATAAGTTAAACAAGACAAAATTTTGTTGGAGTTGGATTTCTTAATTTGAGTGAGTAACTGTGCTCTGGAAATATATAATAATGAATAATGTTAAGCCTTAGTCATATCTGATGATTTACGAGAAATATAACATATTGCTTACTTTTAACTATACATAAACTGTTTGGTATTGGAGCTTTTCACAGCGTTTGAAAATAAGTAAATTATCGGTTGTCTTATTTAAGTTGTTACTATGCCTTAGACGAATATCGAGCAAAGAATCAGGGTGCGTACTGAAAATAAGTATCCCGAGTGTCAAGAATAAATAAGGATACTTGTAAATTAGTAAAGTCATTAAAGTTGATAATGGAATGATGGCACTGACTCAAATTAATGCAAGTTAATCTCAACATTATGAAAAAAATAGCGTTGTTGTAAAAGGAAGAAAGTGGGTATGTATGTGTGTATCTATGTATGTATATTATATAATTGTACAATGAAGACCTCTTTGATTAGTGGAATTAAAAGGGTTCACATGAATCACTATTGTATGAAAAGGAAAATTGTATTAAAGAATTGAAAATTTCTTAAATAAATAATGGCACTTAAACGGTAAGCGGAGCTAAGTGCTACACCTAAGGTGGGAGCCACCTCTAGAGTCCGTTTATTGATGGCCTAAAGGGCAACACCTTCCGGGGGTGTCAGGTTCAGTAGAACCTAGTGGAAAGTCCACATAGTGACTCAGCTGATGTCATCATGTTATATGTAATGATTGAGTGACCGCTTGTGCCAGCGGTAAAAGCCACCAAAGCCACCCAATAAATTATGAGATAAGACAAATCTATCATGAATAAGCTAAGTGCTTATGTGGAAGCCAATTGCTTATGTGAATGTTAAGTGTATATGTGTATTCATGTTAAGTGTAAATATGCATTTATGTCAAATACTGAGTGTTTATGTGCAATTATGTGAAATGCTAAGTGCATACATGTGACTATGTTATTGTTATGGGCATACGTGCAATAATGTTAATGTTAAGAACATAAGTGTAAATATGATTAAATCTTAAGGGCATATATGAAAGTACAGTATGAGATTCATGTATATAAAAGAACATCCTTTGCCTGCATACCTATGTTTATGAGTGATCCACATGATGCTATTTTATGACAGCAGTCAAGTATTTTATTAACTAACATAAGGGTATTTTACGAATGAATATGTCATGGTACTACTTTCGTATATGATATGTTATATGAAAAACTATATGATATGATGATGGAAATGAGAACAATGCACATCTCTTTGTTAGGATATAATAAGAGCTTACATGTGAAAAACTCATAGCAATAAGTGTATGGGTGTAACACACAATTTCATATATGTGATCATCTTTATGTAGTTATTGATATTGTAAATTTAACAAGAGAAAAATAGTGAAATCCATGCATATTATGTTATGATTAAGATCATACTCAAGGAATGTATCCATAGACACTGCATGTTATGTACATTATTCCATGTTGGGGAATATAGAAAATTTATAAGGACCCACTCTGGAAAATGTTTATCTAGCTAATTATCTAGGCATGGAGTTATTTGTAATAGCATAAGGAGACTTGATTTTTCGCTAGCTGGCTTGACCTTATCTCGACACATACTGAGCGTTAAGCTCATACCATGTATTCTTGTGTTTTTATTGCAGGTCAATGTGTGAAACAAATTTAGTAGCAGTTTCAAGAACTTGCAGGTTTTGAAGGATGGATATCATTGTGCCCACTGGAACAAAAGGATCCTGGATATGTATTAGAGTTGTACATTATTATAGATATATGATGATTAAGATGATTCCTTATGTCATTTGTTGATGTTGTGAGTAACACTCGGATCCGACGTGGCATTGATATGTTTCCGCTGGCCACCGAGGATTCGGGCAGTTACAGGTGGTATCAGAGCAGTAGTCCCTCTGGGCATGAGATATCCATCATAGATAGCGTAAGACCTTTAGGATGAGAAAAAAAGGAGATCAAGAATTTAGTATGACTTGCATGTCTTTAGGAGATATCAATAGTGTTAGAAGGCTGACCAATAGAGAGATGGAGCTAGTCTTGAAGATTACAAATTGTCCTACAAGGGAGAAAGTGACTTAGTTGACCGGATACACTAAATTGATTATTGTGGAGAAAAAAAAACAAAGGAGAGATGATCATTTTATTGTCGAATGCTTATCGGTTGTACGACTTATTTGAAAACAAAAATATTTTTCATGTATAACTTGAGATTTTGGAAGTAACGTGATATTTTAGATAAAGTTGTTAATGATCTTGACCATCTGCTAGAAAGGGATATTGACTTCACTATAGATGTCATACTGGTGACTACACTCATATGAGTTGGATGAGCTGAAAATAATAATAAATTAAAGGGGCAAGTAGATAATGATTTGGTGGGCTTAAGTGTTTCCCTGGGAGTGCTTTCATTGTTTGGACTCTACTAATTATTGAACAAGGTTACTACAAAGATAAAATATTTACTTCTTCATAGACGATTCATTGCAACAAGTATCTGTCTTCTCCAAAGTTGACCTCTAGTTAGAATACCATTAGTTTAATTATAATTTAGAATATTGTTATATCAAAGACCGCCAAGAATCTCTAGTGATGCCTTGTGACCTCTCAAATGTGTTAGCTACATTAAGTGATAAGTCAGGTATTGCGATGATTTTTGTTGATAGTATCTCAGATATCTTAAACACTGTCTATCAATTTATTGATATAGCCATTAGCCAATATTAATGTTATGTGTGATTAAGTTGGACCTTAGAATCCGAGACCAGTTAAGTTATTTATGATACATGATTGTGGTAACTGGATCTAGGTAATTTAGTTGGTCATGACATCAACATTGGCTTAGGTGAAGATATGTTCTTGCTGATTTGTTTCTCTTGCAATCAAAAACCTTGAAGGAGGCAATTGTCATATTGTGAGAAAAGACCTAGATACAAGGGAATAATGCTAAAGTAGGATAATAGGAACTTAAAGATGATTTCATAAAATATACAGAGCAAATAGAAGAACGGAGGAATGGGATATGAGTCGAATACCATGAGATTTTTTTTAGTCTCTTGACCAGTAAATTTCGGGACGAAATTCTTTTTTTAGTGGGGTAGATTGTAACGTCCCATAATTTACGAATAAGATAAAGATTGTTAATTGGTATAAAAATGTTTTAAATTATTGATAAAAAAGGGAGAGTGAGTAGGCAGTTACGGTGGACGATTTCAACCCTTAAACAAAGCACATGGATTCCATTTTTGGAATGTTATTTTCCTATCTCATTCATTGGGAGAGAGAGAAAGGTGGAGAAATAGGTAAATGAGGAGAGAGAGGGGGTGTGCGTATGGATTTTTAGGGATTGATTAGGTAATGATAACTATTTTAGGAATGTTGATCTAAATATGTGAGGGAGAGAGTGTGAGAGGGAGAGTGTGCGAGAGATGTAGAGAGAGTGGACGTGAGAGAAGAGAAGTGAGAGAGAGAGAAAGAGAGAGAAATAGAGAGAGATCACGAGAAGGAGAAGATGCGAGGTACCGTATCGGGTCCAAGTCCGGCAACGACAACCCTCCTTGTCGATGACGCATTTTATCTATTCCGGTGGAATCGAAGGCGCATGTAGTGAGTGCCGACGGTGACCTTTCTATTGACGACGTTGGATTTGACGCGACAAGATTGGAGGCACGCCAATGTGGTCGGCGACAATCTGGATTTGCATAATCAAATCGTCTCCATGTTTTTGTGCCGTTAAGGTATGTGTCGAACACATAGGCTTTATACGATATCATGTCATGATAAAGATTATGATTTACTTATGACTGCATGTATTATTGATGGGAATTTTATATCAAGTTATCTTATCGGTTAGATACACAAGTAAAGGAATAAATATAATAATATTGTATATCCCTCTTCAAGACCTAAGAAATTGTATGTGTCGAACCCTTAGGAATAATCTTCCGTAAAATGACGATTGTTGTGTTCAAAAATGTGTTTTTTTGTGTCGTTACTTATGATAAAATATGCGATTCTTTAATACCTCATAATTAATACAAGAATGGCTCAAACGTCATGGTTGATGTTTCGTGGGATCTTAATGGCTCAAACGTCATGGTTGATGTTTCGTGGGATCTTAATGGCTCAAACGTCATGGTTGATGTTTTGTGGGATCTTAATATGTAATGTGATTCCACAAACAATGTACTTGGTATTATATTTCGGCTTGTTAGGTTATATAATACTACATTATCATGCTCGTTCTGTAACATTGTGTAAAGTTATCTCGCTTTATGGCATGTTTCATGTATATATATGGGTAACAATTTAAATATCTTACCAGGTACTTATAATCTGGAGTTATACTCTAATTAATAATGATTCTATATTCGTGTATTTTCTTTGTTATAGATTTATATCGTAGAATTTTAATATGTTAAAACTATTTTTGCCATGGCCCTGAATCCACGTGGTTGGAGTAATTATCCATGAAATTTTTATATGCCTTGATGAATATCATATTATTAACCTAAGGAGTCCGTTACTACCTTTTTAATACAACTTAGGTATACGATATTTGAATGTATATTGATATATGCAAGCATGATGATTACGTATTTGAGTAATCACATAAGTTAAACAAGACAAAATTTTGTTGGAGTTGGATTTCTTAATTTGAGTGAGTAACTGTGCTCTGGAAATATATAATAATGAATAATGTTAAGCCTTAGTCATATCTGATGATTTACGAGAAATATAACATATTGCTTACTTTTAACTATACATAAACTGTTTGGTATTGGAGCTTTTCACAGCGTTTGAAAATAAGTAAATTATCGGTTGTCTTATTTAAGTTGTTACTATGCCTTAGACGAATATCGAGCAAAGAATCAGGGTGCGTACTGAAAATAAGTATCCCGAGTGTCAAGAATAAATAAGGATACTTGTAAATTAGTAAAGTCATTAAAGTTGATAATGGAATGATGGCACTGACTCAAATTAATGCAAGTTAATCTCAACATTATGAAAAAAATAGCATTGTTGTAAAAGGAAGAAAGTGGGTATGTATGTGTGTATCTATGTATGTATATTATATAATTGTACAATGAAGACCTCTTTGATTAGTGGAATTAAAAGGGTTCACATGAATCACTATTGTATGAAAAGGAAAATTGTATTAAAGAATTGAAAATTTCTTAAATAAATAATGGCACTTAAACGGTAAGCGGAGCTAAGTGCTACACCTAAGGTGGGAGCCACCTCTAGAGTCCGTTTATTGATGGCCTAAAGGGCAACACCTTCCGGGGGTGTCAGGTTCAGTAGAACCTAGTGGAAAGTCCACATAGTGACTCAGCTGATGTCATCATGTTATATGTAATGATTGAGTGACCGCTTGTGCCAGCGGTAAAAGCCACCAAAGCCACCCAATAAATTATGAGATAAGACAAATCTATCATGAATAAGCTAAGTGCTTATGTGGAAGCCAATTGCTTATGTGAATGTTAAGTGTATATGTGTATTCATGTTAAGTGTAAATATGCATTTATGTCAAATACTGAGTGTTTATGTGCAATTATGTGAAATGCTAAGTGCATACATGTGACTATGTTATTGTTATGGGCATACGTGCAATAATGTTAATGTTAAGAACATAAGTGTAAATATGATTAAATCTTAAGGGCATATATGAAAGTACAGTATGAGATTCATGTATATAAAAGAACATCCTTTGCCTGCATACCTATGTTTATGAGTGATCCACATGATGCTATTTTATGACAGCAGTCAAGTATTTTATTAACTAACATAAGGGTATTTTACGAATGAATATGTCATGGTACTACTTTCGTATATGATATGTTATATGAAAAACTATATGATATGATGATGGAAATGAGAACAATGCACATCTCTTTGTTAGGATATAATAAGAGCTTACATGTGAAAAACTCATAGCAATAAGTGTATGGGTGTAACACACAATTTCATATATGTGATCATCTTTATGTAGTTATTGATATTGTAAATTTAACAAGAGAAAAATAGTGAAATCCATGCATATTATGTTATGATTAAGATCATACTCAAGGAATGTATCCATAGACACTGCATGTTATGTACATTATTCCATGTTGGGGAATATAGAAAATTTATAAGGACCCACTCTGGAAAATGTTTATCTAGCTAATTATCTAGGCATGGAGTTATTTGTAATAGCATAAGGAGACTTGATTTTTCGCTAGCTGGCTTGACCTTATCTCGACACATACTGAGCGTTAAGCTCATACCATGTATTCTTGTGTTTTTATTGCAGGTCAATGTGTGAAACAAATTTAGTAGCAGTTTCAAGAACTTGCAGGTTTTGAAGGATGGATATCATTGTGCCCACTGGAACAAAAGGATCCTGGATATGTATTAGAGTTGTACATTATTATAGATATATGATGATTAAGATGATTCCTTATGTCATTTGTTGATGTTGTGAGTAACACTCGGATCCGACGTGGCATTGATATGTTTCCGCTGGCCACCGAGGATTCGGGCAGTTACAGCAAGCCTGCTATCTTAGCATTCCATCTGGTATTCTATGTTGCAAAAATAGCATACATGGTTTTGTTTGGGGGGTGTTTGCATGCAAGTTCATCTTTCCCGGCAATTCCACCTACTAGTTTATGTCACTGAGAATAGCATGTATGTTATTTTTCAGGTGTTCTCTTGCTACCACAACTTCCTCTTTATCTTGGCGTTTTATTTTTTTTGTATTTACCCAGCTAAGCTTGAGAATGGTCTAAGATAATTCTGAAGGAAGGCAAAGAAATCCATGCAACTGACCCTACTTAATGTGGGAAAAGACTTTGTTGTTGACGTTGTTACACTACAAGGAAAACAAGTTGTGGCTACAGATCTATGCCCACGAATGTGGGACTTGTGGTCACAGAATTGGGCTCTGCCCACGATATGTCGTGGTCAGTAACCGTAGCTACAAGTCTCGTCGCCAGAGTTCTATAACCACGAATATGTCGTGGCCACTACAAGTGACCACAGAACTTGTCGTGGCCACAACTCTTGTATGAAGCTTTGGCCACGGAATTGTAACTACGAGAAAATAGTGGCCACGGAATTATCGTGGCCACAAGTTTCCGTAGCCACATTCCGTGGCTACAACTCATTTTTCTTGTAGGGCCTGTTTGGTTGCTGGGTTGGACTGGGTTGGGCTGGGTTGGGGTGGGTGAATAGTAATCTGTGAGGAGGAAGTACCCTTGTGAATAGTAACCAGGGTTGGGCCAACCCTGCCCAACCCTGTAACCAAACAGGCCCGTAGTGTTACCACTATAAGGAAAACAAATTATGGCTACAGAACTATGCCCACGGATGTGGGGCTTGTGGCCACAGAATTGGATTATGGCACACCATGTCGTTGATAGTAGTCAAAGCTACGAGTCTCGTCGCGAGAGTTCTCTAACCATGAATATATCGTGTTCACTACAAGTGACCACAGAACTTGTCGTGGCCACAACTCTTGTATAAAAACTTTGGCCACAGATTGTAGCTACGAGAAACTAATGGCCACGAAATTATCGTGGCCACAAGTTTCCGTAGCCACATTCTGTGACTACAACTTGTTTTTCTTGTAATGTACCAATCACTTCATCTTTGCCTTCTTTCCTTACATTTAATCTGCCATTTTATGTCGCGAGAACAACTACTTTTTGGGTGTTTGTCCACCCCTTCATCTTTCCTTGTTATTTTAGCATTCTACCTTCTATTTTATGTCACGAAAATAGCGCATGCTATTTTTTCAGAGTTTGCAAGCAGCTTCATATTTTCCTATAAATTTTGTCATTAATTCAACCTACTATTTTATACTAGAGAATAGCATATCTTCCCTCGTGTAAAAAACAGACTAACGATGAATATATTCGTATATTGTTCATAGAAAATTGGAGCAGTTGTATATATAGGATGAAATCCCTGTGAATCAGGTGTTTACAGTCCAATAGTATCTCATTCAATATTGTTAGAATGTTTGTTAGAGATAATATGGTAGAGAAATAACTTGTTGATTCAAATCTTTGAATAGAGAATATTTTATTGTTGCTTTTTTATGTCTAAAGGGATATATATACACACACACACGGGGATATATACACACACATATCGGTAAAATCACAGTCCAAGAACACCAAACTCGTGAAAGAGAGAAATTGTTTTTGATTCCATACCAAACCAAGAATTGGAACTAAAAAGTTACCTCATTTCTCTTTTAGTTCCTTTCCATTGTCATTCCATCATTGCATACCAAAGATGCCAAAGAAATTCCAATTCCTGGATTACTAAAAAAAGGATTTTTCTTCATGTTGTGCCCCTTTTAGATTCTATAATATCAATTATTCCCCTCCCAGTTTGCAATAGCAGTTGTGCCCTTGTTTTTTATGAGCAATTAACAGGTGTGCCCCGTGGATTAGTTTCTGTCCATTTCCTTCCCAAATGAACGTTATCTCAATGATATAAGTGTAATTGGAAAGAAAAAAGAGGGGGCACGAATGTAATCCTTTGAAAATTGTAGGGATACTAAATCGGTCTTTAGTTTTTGTAAACCACGATTTGGTTTATCTCACTAATTAATGACAAAACTAACCTAGGGGAAAGTCATATGCAATGAAAAATGCAAGTATGGTTTGAGGAGGGGTTTTTTCTTGCAATAAAGACAAATCATCTACTCTAGTGCCTGGTTCTGAGTTTGAATCCCACGCAACCCTAACCCATATGGAAATATTTCAATTTTTATCTACTTTATTTATTCATGTTTTGATGAACTATTACCCCTAAATATCGGTTGACATTGACATATAAACCATATTAGATTGTTAAATAACAAGCACAACCGTTAGTTGCCCAAAAAGATAGGAGCATAACTGATATTGTAAATAAGAGAGGAACATAACCAATATTGCAGAATATAGGAGAGAGGCACAACTATAAAAAAAGGGATTTTTACCCCCATGAACCTTAGAAACTTGTTAAATTTCCTCTGCGACCTTTTGCATAACATAATTAACACATTGACCCTATAAATTACCCCACGAACCCCCACGAGTTTCAAACATATCAACCACAATCGGAGATGCAAACAGACTGATATATATAGGTATTACCGTATCCATTTTTGAAGATGAATACGGATGCGGATACAGATATTGACAGATATTAAAACTATCTTACCATATCCTTAAAAAACAGACACGGATGTAAAACGAATATTGATCGTATAGGAGTAATGTTAGAAATACTATACAGAATTGACTTATATATACGAATTGGATGGAAAACACATGTATAAATTTACTAAATGTTTTCGTTTCATAAAAAAATATATAAATATGGTAAAAGAAAGTATAGAATTATGTTATATAAGGTTAAAAATAAATCTATGGCTATATTTATATAAGAAAATGGATATACAGATACGGATACAGATATTTGCAGATATTAAAATGATATCCATATTCATATCCATTTTAAAAGGGATACAGATAAAGATGTCAAAATATGTATAAAATGGATACGGTGACGGATCGGATACAGATATATCCGTAACCGTTCACATCCCTAAACCACATGTTTCATGACGTAAGAGTTAGCAAGTTTACATGATCAAGCGGGAAATTACGTTATTTCAAAGGTCGAGAAATAATGAATCATTTTTGCGAGGTAGAAATCCCTAAAAAAACAAAACAATAAGATTCTTGAGGTAGAAATCCCTAAAAAAACAAAACAATGTCATTTTTGCGACCATATCCATCCAAATCCTATTCTTTATAACCGTGCCCACAATAACTGCTGGGTGGGCAATTAGCAGGCAGGTCCCTTTTTAGGGCTCGCCGCCCTTCTTCCTCACGTAGCCGTTGGGGGGGCAAAAACAAAAACCCCGAGGTCTTCACATAGAGATAAAATTAATGAAACTATCGTCGTCGTCGTCCCTCCGCCAAATCCGTAGCCACCGGTGCCACGCCATTCCCATTCCAAAGCACCACGTAAATTAAAACTAAAGCCCGAGCCCACCACCACCTCAAAAGCCGATTCCCGGAATCGCGTGCTCCACTCTCCTTCGCATCTCCCCCCGTCTCCGAGCTCCATATAACGGCGCCCGTCCAGCACCTCCCCCATGCCGATCGCCGAAGGGAGGAGGCTCGGCTTCTCCTACTCGCGGCTGCCGGAGCAGCTCCTGCGGCTCTCCGTGCTCAAATTGGATGGCTCGTCGTTCGGTACCATAGGGATTTTGGTTTGATTTATGCTTCGTGTTGGATTTCGGTTGGTAAAGTTGGGATCTTTTTCGGTTTTTAGATGTGGACGTGGGGAGGTCGGCGACTGTGGAGGGGCTGAAGGCGGCAGTGGAGGGGCTGTTCGACGGAGCGTCCAAGGAATGGGCGGAGAAGATCTCTTGGTATTTGGTTTTGCCTTCTGTGTTCTTGCTTCTGTTACTATCTGTATAACATAGTTCATTTTCATCAGCATGGGGCACTGTTGGTCTCTGATCACTGCATCTATTTTGGAGGAGTAGAGGATTTCTTAAAGTTATGACGTAGATTCTAAGTGTCATGATAAGATGATGCAACCAAAATTAATGACCAAAGTATCATAGTAAGAAGATAGATTAATGGATACCAATGGTTTCATCAACAAGCTCTTGCTAAATTTGACTTTCTTTCTTTTACAGTTTCTTGGATTTCTAGAAATAACATTTAAAGGCAGATGGTTGAATTTCTTTTCTGAAATTAGCCGGTTAAATGAAAGTGTTGCCTTGTTTTGGAGTTTAGGATTCAAATTATCACTTGATGAGAGATTGAAACAATCTTCTTGGTTTAAGTAAGATTTGTGAATCCAGCTAGAACTGGGTTGAGTTTGTTGGGTGATTTTCCCTCTTCCTGGAGGAAGTAGTATTGTGTTTAAATAAACATCTGCCTTAAACCAGGTTATGAAAAGTGCATAATCTTCGAATTGTTGGATTTACATTCAGATAAATATTTCTTATTGTATTATTTAATTCTCTTTTGAGAAAATATTGCTTCCTTTTTCTAGAGGCTGCATCCAGGCAGCGGAGTTGTCTTACTAAAAAGGCTTGGATAACCTCATGAATTGGTTTCAAAAGCAATAGCGTGTGTTATCTTCTCCTAAATGCTCTGTTGCTTATCTTTGATGTTGATTAAGAGGACGTTGTTTGTCTAGGTATCATGTTTGGAGTAACTTCTGCTTATGCTATGAAGGCCACCAACTAACTGATAATAAGACATCCCTTCGGACACTGGGGATCAAGGATGGTGATCAGGTTATCCCTTTACCTATCATGGTATCTTGCAACTTTACATGATCATGTTATGCATCAGGAGAGATTGATGGTTCTGCAGAGGACTATGTTTCTTCTTACATATCATGTTTCTGTCATGCCCCTAAAATGTCCTTCTATCTTCTTCTTAACATTGCATGCAACACCGCTATTTGTGTTCTTACCAACCTGCCATATGATTGAAGACATTTTGAAAATGCATCTAAGCTGTAAATGAAAATTAATAACAATCTGTTTTACAGCTTCATTTCATCAGGCATGTATCGACAACGTATCTCTCATCACGTCATAAGGGTTCTGTGCACATCTCCAAACAGCAGAGCACGTAAGGCTTTCAGATGTATATTTGGCTTCCATTCCCTCTTTCAAACTTTATAATTTCAAGATGGTCTAGTGGTTGAGCAGGGGGGCTTCCAAGTACCACAAACCTCACAAAGTGCTCTTTACTTAAAAAGATCATAGTTTTCTTCAGCAAACTCTTGCTCCAACACATGTGCTTGTAATCGATGAATTTTTTTCTTAAACTATTTCTCCATTTGCTGAAGGACAATGTTGGAAACAGAGAGCCATCAGGAAAGCAGGGAAACCTTCAAGGATGACGACAGAAGCGATGGGAACATCTATGAAGACACCTCTTGTGTCAATGAAAGCGATCAATGGGACCCTGATAAAGAAGATATCTTTCAGCATACCAGGTTTAGGTTTGCGCATTTCCTTCGGGGCTGGTTATCCTACACAAGGTTGTGGTGCAGAGTGAAATCGAGAACTGAGAACAAGGGAAGTCTGTTCAGATCTAGAAAATATTGCCCAAAAAACTGAATCAAGGGAAATGAACTTGTAAAAAAATGATTAGTAAGATCAGGAGTTTTAGGTTGTCGTCGAGTCAAATTGTTGCACCTTACAAAGATTCATGAGGACAAGCATCAACTGCCTTCTGGGGCGTCGTTATTTTCCATGCTCCTGTGGCAAATACTTTTTTGGTTTAAATAAATGAAATGTTGGCTGCGTGTTTTCATGATTACTTATCCTTTATCTGCCTCATTTTTATGACTCCTTATCAGTATCTTTTGTATGTCTTGTAAGTATACCGAGTGAGTGCAGTTTCTGGTGCACATTTGTGTAGGCTTCCGAGCGACTATCCTCGATCAAACTTTGAAGTCGGGGATGTTGTGCTAAATTTCTGACATTCTAAACCATTGGTATGAAATGGATTGCTCTTTACTGCACTAATTGTATATTTTTGTGTATATTGTTAGAAATGGATTCTGTTTATAAGTTGAATTGTGGAAAAAGACAGAGTTGATAAGTGGATCCGGCACGATATTTTAATCTAAGAAAACTGCAACCATGAATAAAATCTAACCGCAGAAAAATCAACCATGGATACACAGAATATTTCCTATGGAAAATTCCCAGTGTGAGCGTAAAAATCATTGGGATTGAATGCAACAGAAAACTAAGTACTCTAATCAAATTAGTCTCCAATGAGGAGCTTATACAAATACTCGCATCTAATCGACGCATACGAATCACCAAACAATGGATAAAAGTTGTCGATAACTCCACTTCCAACCTGTATGAAGGAGTATCGTGGACTATCCTTCAAACATTGTTGCGGTATCTACGGATCTTCCTTCTTCTCCCTATCTCTTTCTTTCTCAGATTTTCTTCTTATGTTAGGAGAGGCCAATGCGTGGATTAACATACTTTGTGTGCATATGAAAGGGGCGAGTTTTTTCATTAAAGAAGATGCTATTTCTTGAAGCCTTTTTTACATGTAAGACCATCTGTGATCGATCAATTGAAATGATGTTGAAATTCCATGTCGAATCTGTTCTGTAAAAGTGAGCTCACATAGCATCACTGAACTTTCTGTTTGACATCATGTCCAGTTTGTCGAAGTATTATATGATTTTTGCATTAATCCTGTCTGGTGAATACCAAGAAGAACAAAATAATCTGCCAAAGAGTAGTGATAAATTCTACATTCTGTTTTCTTCTGAAGAAACGTAATTACTTTCAGCAAAAATAATAGACAGAATTGGAAAAATAACTCCTGAAATTAAGCAAACTGTTCAGGGCACTCCCAAATATAGCATGCTCCATTAAAACCACAAAGCATGTTCAAAGCTCCGCCGTAGACTCCCAACGGTCCACAACCGCTTCCCGCCCATACAAGACAGCCCAAACATCACCCTTTCCTCCACCACCTCCCCACACGGGCAAACAAGTGAGCAAAGAATCACCTGCCCTCTTCACCGACATGGTGAGCTTCCGCCTTACCCTCCTCGCCGCTGCCCTCACCCTCCTCCTCGTGTCTGCCACGGTCGTCGCCCAGGCCCCACCGCCGCTCGAAGCGATCCGTGCGCGCAATGAGCTCCGTGCCAAGGACCTGAACAAGATGCATGACCAGGAGAACCAGGAGGAGGAGTCCGCCAAGGTGAACAACCCCCTGAGCAGCACCGTACCCGCATCCTTCGGAGACGAACTCTACCAGGAATCACAGGAGTTTGTTGTCCTCGGCCACTGAGATCTCGTCTCTGCGTGTGAGCTTGTTTGTATCACAAAGGGATGGAGTTGAGTGCATTGAGGAGATTGTCTCATCTTCCTGATTAATTGAGGGGAATTAATTTCAGAATCACTGATTGGTACATATGATAATTATGTCTTTTCTGCCTTTGTTATTTTTTATATTTTCGTTGTGTAATTATGGTGATGACTGGAATAAAAACTTCAAACACGCTTAATAAGTTGAAGCTTGTTTTTTTTCTGCTGTGAATTTAGAACATGAAATGGGTGGAAGATAATTTTGCATTCACATGCACTTATTTAGACCAAAAAACGGGTTCAGATGTTTAATTAGTTCCCCTGGAAATCAACACAGGCTGAGTATTTCCTAGCTTAAGTATTTATGTGATATTCCACTGTTGTTAAGTATCTAGGAGAGGATACCGGTAGAGTTGCCCTTTCTCTTTTTTGTCGGTAAAATTGATGCACGATCAACTACGATATTAGCATGTATATGAGGAAGAGATGCAATTTGATGGTTGTTGATCTCCTCTTGAAATCCATACAAAGTAAAACCGATACAACTCTCTTCGTTCTTTGATCTCTCTCATCTTCTCTCAATTGTTGTGTGTATTGATTCAATAACGAAAAGCGAAATTTAAAAGAGATCCAAAATCAAACACGCAGCATGGTCACAATAAATCAAAAGAAAAATCGAATTTAAAAGAATGTCATTGAATCAATCCTCGAAAAAAAACTCCCTCGGAGAAATGATGCCACCCATAACATACTAATGTACGATGTCCTAGCATGATACTCTTGCGACCCATCGGTCCATTTCTTCGGTCATGTACATCGTAGGGGTCATCCTCGAAAGCCACCTTGTATGGACATGATCATATTCTGACTCATCATGATAACAAGCGTAAATCAAGCAAAAATCAAGAATAAGGCATATGCATGTATTTTGAACTACCTAGATACAAACACAATATATATATATATATATATATATATATATATATATAATGGTTGAATTAACATTAAAAAAGATACAAAAATACACTTATCAAACAAAGATAAAGATACCAATGTATTTAAAGTATATCAGTCACTCAAAAAACTAAAAACACTATGACATTTCTCGAATCAAGTGCTATATGTACGTATTATATAAATATACAATACATAAATACAGATAAAAAATATATACAAATATAAAATCAATATGTTAGTATCAAACGTGTATGTTTGTGTGAAATACATGTAAAACACTTGTAACATACTATATATAAAAATATAAAGAGAAAATGGGATGCCCCCGTTGGCTGCTCCATCCCATTTTTCAGCTATTTTTTTTATTTTTTTTGGAAAATATCACTATATATTTTCATAACTATATACTTCTGATATATCATTTCAATTTCATCAGAAATAGAGACTCATATGTCCTCCATCAGTAACATGTAATTTTAACATTCTCAAAATCGTTGTAATCGACCTGTTTTAGTCGGAGGGCATATTGATCTCTATTTACGACGAAATTGGAATGACATATTAGAGGATATAGTGATGAAAATATATGACGTTATTTAAAAAAATAGCAGAAAAATAGGGCGAAGGCAACCCTATTTTACTCAAATATAAAAACATGATTTATATACTATCGGATAGAGATTGTTACACCACGACCCCTATAAGCTTTGCAATTACACAACAAACTTTGTATTCTTCGTATTTACTCCACAACTCTACGAACTTACTAGCTCTTACACAACGACTCATGCGATTAATTATCATTCATTAAATGGAATGAATAAAAAATATAGGGATATTTACCTCACGAACCCTATAAACTTTGTAAATTACCTCTACGATCTTTTGTGAATATAATTGGCCCCATTGACCATGTAAATTACCTCTACGACCTTTTATTGTAATATAGGTTTATGTATTTACACTTACACCCATATATTTGCATGCCCATAACTTTTACTTCCATGGATGAAAATTTGTGTTTTTATTTTGATGTAATCAAGAACTCATGATCTTTCATTTAAAATCGAGTTTGTTATATTTTGGACACTAAATGGATTATCTAGAACTTTTGCGGTAAAAAATGCATCTGTGGTAGAGTTAGTTGAGAGAACTTTTAGAAAACAAATCATGGTAAATATTATGACTTTTGTGAAATTTTTGGAAGTTTGGGTTAATTTACATATTCTTGTTGCATACCGTGTCCATTCACAAAATTAAAATTATGCATAGTTGCCCCTTTTGATGCTCTACATCAATTGTTTTTGGTAGATTTTCAAAATTAAAATTATGCATAGTTGCCCCCTTTTGGTGCTCTTCTACATCAATTGTTTTTGGTAGATTTTTATCCACTCTTTATTTGCCTTAAAAAGTAAAAAACCTCAAAACAACCTTTAGTTTTGTAACATTTTTAGTTTATTCATGCCATTTTAAAAAAATCCACAAAAAGGGTTAGGTGGCATTTAGTTAGTACTATGTTAAATATTTTTTTATTTGGATTTTTCTTGCATACTTTGTCTTAAAATGAAAAAAAAACATTGCAAAAACCCAAAAAAATATTTCAAGTTGTACAATAACTAAAAAAGTTGCATTTTGTCATTCTTATCTTTATCCACCTAGTAAAAATACTTGATTTTTATGCTTTCATATTGAGCCTTAATTCACATTTCACTAAGTCCAATTTGCCTTGTTTTCCCATCAGTAGAAATGCATTTTCCTAATTTGTTCGTATATATCTTTGTTACTAAAAATATAAAAAAGTGAGTGTTGTTCTGAAACCCACAAATATGTTTGTATTTTTACTCATTGTCACTATTTTCTCGGGTTTATTATTTGTATTTTTCACCGTCCTTATTATTTCTCCTCTTGTCTTTTGTGTGTGTGCGCACGTGCGTGTGTGTATGCTTACGTGTGCGTGCGTGGGTGTGTGTGAGCAAAAATTGTGAGAGCATGAGAGCAGTGATTCTGGACCACTAGATTCTATTTTCTTTCTCCTAGTTGATTCTAGTGGTCCAGAATCACTGCTTTCATGCTCCCACAATTTTTAGCTCTCACAGAATCACTCATATATATATATATATATATATATAGTGATTGTGTGAGTGCAATATGCTGAAAATCGAATGGAATCATATTATGGTAGAAGTGCTCCTTGTGTTCAATCATGGATTACTTCATCGTGGTTATACAAAAGTTGATCCTATTTAAAAAATCAGAAAAGGTAATTATCAACTAGGACTTCAATGGCTTTCCTATTTTTCATGTAGCCGTACATCACCTCCTTCCTCTTTAGACTCTAATGGCACAAAGGAAATCCTCCTCTCCTCTATGGTTGCTAGGGCTCTTGACTTGTGCTTAAATAATTAAAACTAATCGGAAAAGGAGAGCGATTAGTTTAAAAAAGATTAGATTTGATCGAGATGCCTTCTTCTATTATCTTCTTCATCGCCAAGACTTATTCAAAAATTATATCTAATGCTTTGAGAACCCAAGACTTCTTATTCCTCCCACTCAAAGTACTAATCGTCTTCTCTAGTCATAATTAAATGATTAGCCTATATGGATCAAGGGGCTTCCTTGCCATGCCAACTTGACCCAAGCAAGTGGGTTGGACTGAATTAGACTTCATTAGGTTCAAAGTAATAGGTATTCATGTTTACTAACATGTTGGATGTTATATATTCAAAACTTTTGGGGGATTTTCTTACACATTAATGTAATATAATAATTAAGCAACTTTTGCTTATTTTACTTTCTTGCTCTTGTCGGTTTCTAAATATTAGCCATTTTGATATTGAATTTGTTAAGTAGGATCTTTGTCGGAGTTTGGCAATATGATTTAAAAAGTTAAGATCATCACAACGATGTTAGCGGTTAGAGGAGGGACGACGTGGGTTGGAAGGGAAGTTAAGTAAAAAAAATGAAAATTATTTATTTTTTTTGTATTGTATTCTTCACAAACAAAAACGATGATTTTACTAACACACTTTAATGACAACAGTCGACAATGTGAAACAAAGAAAAGAATGTCAAGATTATAGTTGCAAAAGATTACATGTACACAAGTATTAAAATTTCAATAATATACAATAATACCTCCTATACTTATATTTATGTTAAATTACTCTCATAATAGAACTTGCTTAAATGGTAATGGGTTGAGAAGTGCATACCAATGTTGAAAATAGGACCAGACCGGTCGGTTCGATCGGTCCGACCGGTGAACCGGACCTGTTCCGGTCCGGTTAACATGTTTATGTTGGTTCGGTTCAATTTTCAAATTTTAATTAACCTACTTGCTTCAACCTATTTTTTACCCGGTTTAACCAGGTTCAATTAATTTTTAATTATTTACAAATAATATATTAATGCAAATTTTTGCATATATTGAATTTTAAATATAATTAAATTACTATCATGTTATAGAACAACTAGTCCAAATAATATATATGTATATATATGATATTTATGACATTTGATGATGTGTACGAAAAATATTTATGTACAGTATGAAATATATACATTATCTATGTATTTTATTTATATTTCAAATATATTTAAGTCTATATTATATATATTATTTCATTTCGATTTGATTAGCCGGTTCAACCATTTTTTTTCTCAATTGTCCGGTTTTAGTCGGTTTTAAATAATGACGACATCATCATCCGATTGAACCGATTTGATTACATGGTTCAATACGATCCGACCATTTATAAGGTTTTCGATTTGATGTGCGTTTCGGTTTAAAAACATTAGCGAATACCATCTGAAATATCAATATCAAGATGAAAACCTCATGATTACCATTTCTCACCCAAAAAAAAAGGGAAAAGGAAAATAAACCCCACACTTGAAAAAGGCCCAAATTCTTTCTCCCTTTTATTACAAGGCCCGAAAGAGGTCGCTAGGGTTCCCTTCACTGCCGCCTCCCTTCACTTCTCCCTCGCACCGCCCTTGCGATCTCTCTCAGCGGCAAGCAGAAGCAGAAGGCGGAGGCGATCCGGCGTCATGGTTCACGTCAGCTTCTACCGCAACTGTAAGCCCTCTCGTCCTTCTTTTAGATCCGTTATGCCTTATTTTTGCACCGAATCTTTGTTGCGCGGTCGATTAAACGTTGCATCCGATCAACTTAAGATTTTTCTTTAGATTTTGGAGGCAATCATGGGCTATCTGATTCAGGGCACCAGCAGTAACAGGATTTAAATGTCTGCGTGTTTAGATTATAGGTAGTGATATTGATGCATCGAAGAAATAGTCGTATCGATTGCTACGTGTAGATGCTAGCGTTAGATGTCGAAGCTTTCCAACATGTGATTGAACTGGTTGTATGGAAAGCTTTGCAGTGTGCAAGTCGTATGAAATGCTGTTCTTGTCGAGTCGCGAACCTTATTTTATGACGAAATACAAGAAAAGATGGAAAAATCGTCACATTGTCTTTCAAAATTTTTAAAGCTAATAGCGTTTGCCTCTACAAGAGGACTCCGGGGAACCAGCCATAGATTTGAGTTGGCTAGGTTTTTTGAAACGGTGATGGAGGTCCTTGTGATCTGATCTCAAGCCATATTTATTAGTTTAAGTTGTACACCGTTTATACCAAATTTTTACTTTTTTAAAATGTAGTTCAAGAACCATTAAGCATTTTTTATAGATCGGAAAGAGATTGGCTTTCAAGGGAAATTTATTGACTTTATTTAAGGGTTTTCAATGGCAATACTTGTCTTATGTGTCTTCTTGTTGCATCTGGGCTATATGCTTTCACTTTTTTTGGGTTCTTGTGATCAGATAATTATGGCAACTGATGTCATTTTTGAGATGCCTATTTTTTCCAGGCTATTACATTATTATTGCTAATACTATGAGCATAATTCATCATTTCAAGCTACCAGTCTTACAACTCTACACTTCTAAAGTAGTCAAATTACATAGCGTTGATATATTAATTGATGCCTTTGTAGATGGAAAAACTTTCAAGAAACCTCGTCGCCCTTATGAGAAGGAGCGTCTCGATGCGGAGTTGAAACTTGTTGGGGAGTATGGGTTGCGTTGCAAGAGGGAGTTATGGAGAGTTCAGTATGCTTTGAGTCACATCCGCAATGCTGCAAAGGAACTTCTTAAGCTGGATGAGAAGAATGAGAAGAGGATTTTTGAGGGTGAGGCTCTTCTTCGTCGGATGCATCGCTATGGACTTTTGGAGGAGAGTCAAAACAAGCTCGATTATGTGCTTGCCTTGACGGTTGAGAACTTTCTTGAGCGTCGCCTCCAGACAATTGTTTTTAAGAGTGGGATGGCTAAGTCCATTCATCATGCTCGTGTTCTTATTAGGCAGCGCCATATCAGGTAAAATAGAATTAATTTGAAGAAAAGTATATACACATCTATGCTTGTTATGTCCTTTTTGCTGTGACTGTTTGTTTACATTCATAATATTTTTTATATTCTAAATCTGCACTACCTGTTTTGGATTTTATTGAGGAAAAAGAGGACATGACATCGAGAGGATGCCTACCAACTAACTTCTATATATTTACAGTAACAAAATAGAAACTGTTTTGGATGTTAATGAGGATTTTAGAAAATGCAGCTTGTGCTGCATTTTTCTTCTCTGTGTATGAAAAGCTTGAAGATGTAGCAGTTGTCCTGAGTCACTTCTCTTTTCTACAATATTTTTTGTAAATCTTAATGAGAATGCTCAAAATGCTCTTTCTGTTTGTATGCTCCAGGAATTCATCATGAGAGCAAATGTTAAGAAGTGATGCCAAATGAGCCTTTTCTTATCATGACATTTTTTTGAAATAATGATAAGAGAACCTTGTTAGCTAGCGTTCTTGGATTATTTTTTCTAATTAATTTCTCTGCGGATCTAGTTAACTGTGGGAGCAAAAGACCGCACGGGTCAAAGGTTGGGAGTCGAATATGATCAGGAAAGCAACAAGGCTTCGGAGTGACTCTACGGTCGTGCATGGGAATCTCCAAGCTATCGATAATAGGTTCTATAATCTTTAATTAGGAAAGCAAGCACGTCGGACCTCAGGCCAGTCCTCGCTTCTGTTCCATGGTTATCCTCGCAGGTCTCAGGATGCCAATCGTCGCAAGAGACATGCCCTCTAAGGAGGCCTTCCTTGGCCCGAAAGAAGAAAGACCTGATAATTTCAGTGCAAGATAAGTCATCGTTCCCAGGAATCCACCTGTGACCACATTTTTTGGTCAACTTCAGCTATCTATATAATCCTTAAAAAATCAAAGAATTTGGGGCCTCTCGACAACTAGTAAAATGAATGGACGATGCCTCTTTTCGAGGGTACGAGAGCTGACTGGTTGGTGAGTGAGAAAATCACACGCTTCTTCTGTTTCAATGTACACATTTTGGAACAGGCTGGTCCCGCTGCTTTTATATGACCCATAAGGTTGCTTCTGATTCTCTCTATTTTTTCCACTCGTCGACTTTCTGAGTCTCCCTAAGCCCCTGCTTTTGGGCTTTGTCTTCCTCTTCCACTTTTTTGCCCTAACTAACTTCCATAGCCCTTATTAATAGTCGTACCCATTTTAATACTTATTTATGGTAGTCTTAATTTGGAATATAATGGATTCTGATGTATATGAGAGTCTTTCCCTGAGGCGTATGCTGTGAGGTTGTTTCAAGGGAATCTTTCCTTGAGACTGCAATCCTCAACTGAATTTCGGAGGCATACGATTTGATTATTGTAGGCAGTGCTGCAGTACTTGGGCGTTCCTTCTATTCAATGCCCTAAATGCCGGTTTCGGTCACCATTTCGGTGACCGACCGAAACGGAATTTCGGTGGAATTTCGGTCGAAATTCGATTGAAATTTCAGTCATTTCGGTCATTTTTTGTATTATGACCCCCATATTTCGGTCATTTCGACCATTTTGGTCGAATTTCGATTTCGATAGGATATCGATATTCGATAGAAATTCGACCGTATTTCGCTGAAATTTGAGGCCATGCTTCTATTTAAGAAACAATAAGATGCTTTAAAAGTAGACATGCTCTTGTGTCTTATCTTGGGAAGAATTAATTTTCCCTCTATTTGACTGTTGAAACAACTTGTAATATAAATAGCGTTTAGTCTATGGGAGCGCAATGAGATTATTGTTCTCAATATTTTTTTCTCAATCCTGTGAATTTATCGTGATTATTGTGATCCTTGAGGAACATCAATACCCTTTTTGCCTTCTATGTCAAAGACAATTTTACCAGAATGCGATATTTTGTTGCTAAAGTCTAAGATATTGAAAGAATCTTTCTTGTCGGTGATTTTTCTTAACTCTACTTTTTTCCAGCATCGAGTAATTAGAACATTTAATCATTATTTTACTACGTAAAGTACTCAATCCTTTAAGCTAAAGGTGGATTAATTATATATCTAAACGGGAGAAGTACTAGATGTAGATGGTGTAGTTGTGATTGTTAATAGTGCAAACAGAATAGTTTGACTTCTCACCCATTATGAATGGAAGTACGGAAACTTATTTTATAAGCATGCAACTTTATTAATTCAATTTCTCATAGAAGTCGAGGCTTACTCCTCGACTGTCTTGAGGCTTACACTTCCATGCAGTTTTAGGAAACTGCCTTGATTTTCCTCTTGTTTTTAAAAACCTTGGTCACTTCGTCATTTGTAACATACTGTTGTAGAATTGGGTTTATGTCACTTTGGATCATCACATTTTTTCCTTTTAAAAGAATACAGATGTAAACAAAGACTTTGTATTAGATACACATTATTTGTGATATTTTGCAAGTAATTATGAAAAGTTAATTGATAACTTTGTATTAGATCCAGATGTAAACACTGACTGATAGTATCTTTTCTTCTTAGCTGGCTGCACAGAAGCTTTAATATTGAGATGTCTGATTTGGAGTTGTTCTTTCTTTGTACTTTGAGCATTTTGGCCTCTTTAATTTTTGGTGTTTATTCTTACAAGTTGTGCCTCTTCTTTGGCATTATGTTATTACAAAATGGGCCTATTATAGGATTCAATTTCGGATCCGGTGGTACATGGTTTACTTGTGATTTCCTTTTCAATCCAAATTATCTATTAAAGATATTATCATACCAGGGCAAGGGGCCTTAGCAAATTCAAATATAATATATCTTGTCATCTTCACTATATTCACGATATTGCTATGTTGCATGTAGAAGTTGCTACACATGTTGATATGATTATTAGAGACCATTGAAGTTCTCATTAATTAGTTAGTTTTTGATTTGTCTTAAACTTTATACTAAGATTATAATATCCCTTCCATTATTGGCCTCTTGGTCCTGTTAAGTCATTATTTGCATCATATAAGGTGCTCTATATGTACAATTTGATTATTGGTTTATAGAAATATGACCAGTGAGCTTTCGTCATAAGACACTGCCTTATGGAATGCTATTGCCAGCATAGATGGATTATTGTGATTTGATGATTGATGAGGCAAAGTCTTGCATCACCAAGATGCGCGTAATAAGCGGTCTTGATTGTTAAAGCTCTATGTACAATATATTATTGTTGGATTATGGAAATACAGCCAGTGAGCTTTCATCACTACGAAAGCGATGAAAGCCAGTGACCTTACGGAAAGCGATCACCAGCATATATGGGCTGTGACTACGATCGGTTGATTGATGAAGCAAGGTCTTGCTTCAGCAGGGCATGCACATAACTAATTGTCTTGATTGTCAAAGCTTAATTAGTTGTTCCTTTTGGAAACGATCCCTTATCTTTTGCATTTGAGGCTTTTGTTCCAAACATTTTTATTTTCCTCTTCTTTTTTGTTAATGACAGCTAATATGTTGTGCATTCAAGCATGCATTGTTCTGACTTTATTCTTTGATTGATGTATAGGGTTGGGAGGCAGGTGGTAAATATCCCATCTTTCTTGGTTAGAATGGACTCACAGAAGCACATTGACTTCTCCCTAACCAGTCCCCTGGGAGGTGGTCGTCCTGGTCGGGTGAAGCGAAAGAACCAGAAGGCTGCTGCGAAGAAGGCAGCCGGTGGAGATGGAGATGAGGAAGATGAAGAGTAATTATGATTCATGATGTGGTTGAGGACTGTTTCATCTAGGATTTCATACCTTCAGCATTATCTATCACTTTCTGGAACTCCTTTAAGTTGAAGTTTTGTTTCATTGTCAACTTTTTTCTTGAGGTCTTGAGATTCAATGTTGGATGATTAAGGCACATATTTTTAATTAGTTTAGTTATTTTCGATGTTATCAAAACCCACTTTGTAGATGGATGCTTCACTTTGGTTGCTTCTTTTTTTTGCTTTTATAAAAGACATTGACTCTTAAAGATGATCCTGGCTGGTTTTTTTGTCTGCATGCACTCAGTACTTGAACCTGCACTCGGTACTTAAATCTGTGTAGGTGCTCCAGCTGTTGGATGATGCTTCTGTGCAATGAACTTGATTCTCATTGGGTATTTCTTGGACCTGGAGGAGTTGCATATCAAGGAGTATTAGCGATTAGGGCTATTCACGGTAATCGGATCAGATGGATATCCGATCCAATCCGCATGCAGATGATCCTCGATTACTGGATATCTATTTGGACCGCCCTGTTGTATATCCGTTGGTTGTGACCAAAGTGGATATGCTGCCCCACCCAAATTCACCTCCAACTCTATGGATCTATCCGGTTCCTCCACCCAGTAGTCTATTGCCTGCTCGCCCAATGCCCCTAATTCGCTGGGCGCCCTGCTCTTCCTACCACCGCCCTGCACCCTGCTCCTCCCAGTTCTCGCCACTACCCAGCCTTTTTCTGGTGGCTCCTGAGGATTGGAGCCAAGGATATTTCGGTCAGTGAGGTATCCCTTGCCGTCTTTCCTCATTTCTTTGCTACTGGTTAGTGGAACGGAGGGGGTACGGTAAGCCTTGCAGTCTGAGGTGGTGTGGTGATGGTTTCGGTGATTTGGGATTGTGGGTAGTTGATAAAAGTGAGGGTTTTGCGGTGAGATTGTATATTCCCTTTGAGGATGAGGTTCTAAGGTACACCTTTACAAGAGCATCCATCTCTGAAAAATCGAGAAGCCCGACTCTGGTATTTCGCTCTGTTTGTTTAGCTGGTGCTTGGTGTGCTGAATCTTGGTGGGGGTTGAGGAGATCTAGAGTAGTTGTTTATCTGGACTTGTGCAGTGGTTGCTGTATTTGGTATGTTTTTTATGGTGTGGACATGCAATTTGCAGCCTGTTCTCTTGTTATTTCAGGTGGAGCAATGGGTTTGTTTTGGGGAAGGAGTGAGGGAGATCCATAATCCATTCCCAACTCGTGATTTTGGCTTCTAATCATCTCGTTAGATTTGCCCATTATGGGTAATATCTCTTTGGAATATCTTCAGCACCTTGATAGTTGACACTTTCCGACATTAAATTTCAGCTTTATGTTGGTTGGGAATCGAAGGAATTGCATATTTATTCGTTTGTTCTGTTCAAAATTTGAATAGAAAAGCTTGGTTTGATTTGGGTTGTAATCATAGTTGAATCTACCGTTTTCTTGTTTGCAGTATTTAGATCTCACTGCTCTCAATTTCCTTTTGCTTCTTGAGTGATAGCTCAAATGATTCATCTGTATACTTATGTTGTTATCGCCAAACTTGGCTCCACCCAAGTCGAAACAGCTCGAGAAATTGTTCCCAAATTGGTCGGTTCGACCTTCTTTGCATTCGCATTTGATGTACATATCCAAGAATGCAAGTGAAGCCTCGCATGTTATTTACACGACTCGTTCCATATTTCAAGCATCGATTGTCATTTTTTTTGTTAAATATTTATTCAAGTAACTTGTCAAATTTCCTTTATTTAAAGTTGTTGCTCCTTCATATTGTTCAATATTGTTCATTTTTTCACTATTTGAACTTACTAAGTATCGATATTAGATGTTGAGCATGAACGATACCATCGATTCTTCTTAGGAATGTTGACCCATAGGTATTGGTAATGACCATGCAATTCAGAACGAAGTGGTTCATTTGGAGAAGCGTCGTCGACCGGCTCTATCCTCTAATAAAGTGAGTCAAAACTCATCGTCACGCAAGTCATCATGGGTATGTAAGCATTATATTGTTGGTGATTTTACAAATACAAGTAATTGACGAGGAATGTGTAAATATTGTCAAGACTATCAAATGTCCATCGTCACAGGGAACTACAAGTTTGAACAATCATTTACTGTGATGTGATAAGTTTGTTGGAAGTGATAAATACGAGAAATGGAAGAGTTTACAACATATCTTACTTAGTGTAAGTTAAGTTTATGATAAAGGTTTTAATATTTTATTTTCATCAGTCTGCTTTAAAATTCTTGACGAATCTAGTAATGAACTCTTGCTAATTGGCAAAAGGTTCAAAGATATTTATGTTGTTGAGTTTAACAAAGATAATGCTTTTGATTTCTTAGTCGCTAGTAATAATGAAGTTAATCTTTGGCACAGAAGATTAGATCACTTACACCCTAAGTACTTAAACAAGTTGATTAAAAATAACTTAGTAAGTAGACTGCCTATTAATAAAATAAACCCCAAAACACTTTTGCTTATTAGGAAGACTTCAAAAAAGCTCATTTATGTTCCTCATTCATGGCAACTTCCTCTTCTCTGCTCACGTGCCTCGCCTGGAGGTGGTTGAGATCACCTCCACGAAATCGCTAAGCCTCAACTCTCCTTTGATCAAGACCCATCTCCCGACCTTCTTAACCTGCATCCGCTTTCACGAGAGGTTTTTACCCAGACTCCTCCTTCCTCCGGTGACATAGAGAGAGAATGTTGAGAGCAAAGACGGTGTGGAATCTTCGGCAAGATTTAAGGCTTCCTTGGCTTTGTCGCGACCCTATGAAAGAGTTGCTTGAGCTCTGCTCCTAACCAAAGCATAGAGCGAAGACCAGAGGTCCTCTAGACCTCATTCTCAGGCCTGTATAACGCCTCTGATCATTCTCTTCTTCTTTTTCATCCTTCCATGTGAATCCATGTATTACCTATTCGATTTCTCGCATTTTCCTACATCATCACACACATCATCTTGATCATCTAAGCACTCCGCTACCTTCACCATTGCACCCAGATCTTCGCGCACATCAACAATTCCTTCTTCCCCTTCTACATCATTCGCTCCACTTCGACCAAGGTATCATCTTTGCACAAGAGGATAACTCAATTAGGGCTTCATTCGTCCATTCATAGCAACCCTTCGTTCACACACGTTTCACTTCCAATCGACCTCCTAGAGCTTCATCTATAGTCTAAAAATTGCAGGCACTCAAAGAAGCCTCAACGGTCGGAACTTCGACGGAGCCACTTTGAGCTCCTCCACCTCTGAAGAGATCTCACCGATTACAACTCCTCAACCACAGTCGAATAGTCATCTCGCCTCCACCATCTTCGCCAACTTCTCGCCAACCTTTCCAGACCATTTACCGCTTCCCAGGAGCACGGAGGAGTGCGGCTCTCGTCAGAGCACAACCTTGCGACCACCACTCATGGAAGAGGAGGAGGAGGAGGAGATTCAACATACAGGTACCATTGGAGGGCTTCAGTTTAGTACCTGAATCATGGTGAAAGACCACGTAGAAGTGACAACAAAAGTCAGAGAAGAGACGAGGTGCGAAGGGTTGCGTTGCCAGGGAGTTGAGGGTTTGAATTGTAACCAAGAAAAGTTCAGTCTTTTTTCCCTCAAATGCAGCTTTTGTAATCATTTTTTTAAATATAAACTCTAAATTCCAAACCTTAATTTTCATATTCTTGTTATTATACTTTAAAGATGGATAGTATAATTGGAAATTGACACAAAGATGGGGACGTTTGGTTTTTTAATAAACATATTACGTACGTATTCCATGTTCCCAAAACATGTCCCGCATCAAAAATATACACATCAGATGTGTACAAACGTTCATGGTATTTAGTCTATAGGTACAACAATATATCTCAAATCATGACAAAGACAGCCATCTTTTTTTTTTCCAAAATAACACATTTTTTTTCTTTTTCAAGGTCAATAAAAAAGGAAAGGAGAAGACGCTAAACAAATTCGAAATGTTTGTATGAGCATAAGTCCTTTTGATTTGGACATGTTTGATTTTGTTATCGGGATAGTTTAGTTTTGAGGTTAAGCACTTAAGTCCTTTTTTTCTCATATTGTTCTAAAACTTCCATTATGGTATAGCATTTTCACCACTGCTATAAGCCAATGTTATATAAATAAAATTGTTCAATAGTTATTTCCGATGTGATATTATGTAGTAGCTTGTAGCTATAACACCAAGAAGAATCCATCGCCTCTACAAAGGGCTCCATGAACCTTGATTACTGTCACATGGTCAAAATCCAAACTGGACTTCTTGAACTAACATGTGCAACATTAGTTTCCCGCAAGCTAACTAGCCATCTCCTAAGTAGAACAGTCATGGACACTGTTCACTAATTTTTCTCGTACTTTCACATGCTCATGCACCGATGCTCAACCACAAGCACAAATAGAAGGGCATCCACAAAACTTCTTCACTCTTATTCAGAATGGAACTACAAATGTCTAGGATGGGTTGTATTGTGGAGAATGATTTACACCTCTCCTTATGTACAAAGAGTCTCTTAAAGCCAAGGGACTCTCATTATTATATTTACCTTAATAATTAAGACACAAAACTATTCATGACTCGTGGCAACCCTTCACGTTCCGTAACAACCCTTCACGTTCCACGACAAGCCTTCGTCAGTTTTGTCTATTCAGCTCCCTTGTTATCGTTTCTTCTTCTGTGGATGATTATGCCACATCAGTCATCCAGTCATCAGCACATTCATGCACCAACACTTGCAGGTGTAGCCTTCGATTTTTCATACGACACCCATCCTTAATCAACTGCATAGTAAGGGGACATCCTTCGAAACTTCATTTTCGTGGCCTTCGAACCGCTGATGAAAATAGGATTCGATAACTCAATATCAAAAAAATTACTAAATTCCTAAGCAAAAACACCAAATACATAAAGTCATAAAATAACAAAAATAATACTTCCAATAAGATTGGCTAATTTTAGATATATATATTCTGTGAATAATTTAAGAAATAAATCAAATAAAAACTGTAAAAACAAGAAGTTCAAAATGTGTTTATAATCACTTATAACTAGTACAAACTTCGGTCATTTTTAATAAATTCACCTTAAGTCCAAATGACATGAAATTAACTCTATTGTGTAGATAATACTAACCCAAATGAATAAAAAATACAGACTTATATACATGTGAAATAAACACAAATCCTAGTTTTGAGGCAAAAAGCCAATAAAGAGGGTATATATTCTCCAAGGGTCTCCTACAGATTGGTGTTTATAATCACCCATAAATAGTGCAAATTTTGACATTTTCAATAAATTCACGTTAAGTCCAAATGACATGAAATTAAATCCATTCTGTACATATTACTAATTTAAGTGAATAAAAAATACTAAAAAACTAACTTGTATATATGTCAAATAAACTCAAATCCTATTTTTGATATAAAAACTCATAAAGCAACATTTTTTCCATATTGTCTCCTATGGATTGATGTACATCAATCCATAGGAGATTGTATGGAGCCCTAAAAATACACTTTCTCGAACCCTACGGTGAATATGGACCTTAGATATGGCCCAATGCGACGAATCCAATGAAACTTATTTCATCTGACCTAGAGATTGTTTTGAATTATTATGAATTTGGAAGTAAAAGAGTTTAACACATGTTAAGTTGTCAGTAGCTCTTAATCATCGTCTAACAAATCTTCATTAAGGATAATAATGGTCATTAGAATGGAATCATGGGTAAGTAGGTGTTAATCACAATTAAGAATAAGTAATCATGATCAGGGCTAATTAATCACAATTAACGTTGATGATGTTTCATGAGCGAAACCATGGGATTCTTGAGAAATTGTGAAAAACTATAGGAAAAACCATGGGCTGTGAAATCATGGTAATGGAGGAAATCATGATTTTCGGCAAAACCATGAGCGAAAACCATGGATTTTAAACCATGAATTTCAAGAGGCCTATAAATAACCCCCGCCCCTTCATTCTCTACAACTTTCACTCCATCGACCACCATCCTCAAGGCTAGGGTTGAGAGGTTGAGAGAAGGAGAGGGAAGTTGGGAAGAAGCACTAGCGAAATATTGTCGGGAAAAGAGAGAGAAGGAAAATGATGTGCACCTCTCCTCGATGACTCCAGTGATGAGGTAAGGAGATCTAACTTGATCTAGGTTTTCATGTTCTTTCCAAGTTTCTTTTCTTTTTTAGGTAAGTGTTAACATATAAGGAAGAAATTTAAGCATAGCTCTACTAGGGTGTGGTTGGCTATGCCACTAGTGAGCATGCTTCACTCACCCATGTAATGAGACTAGCCAATTCTTCATTGTATGCTAATATTATTGCTATATGATATCAAAACCTGAGTAACACCCTACTTGGATGCGGGCGGCTGGCTACGTGCTACCCACCTATGATACGTGATGTACCCGTTATGCATCATTTCTTCTTGTTGATTCATATTTTCAAGTCTCGTTTTTGTTTTTTCTTCGAATATCATTTTTATAAAAAGAAACTTTGCCAAATTTTTCTTAGAAATATCATCCGATATAAGGGAAAATTTGACAAAATTTCGAGAGAACTCATGTTCTTTGTGTTCTTCGCTCATTCTTTATATTCTTAGTGTGTTCTTTGTATTCTTGATTCAAAAATAGATTTCGATCATTTCAGAAGTTGTAAATCTTATGACTTGAACACGGGTTGAAGTAGGTTGCGGCATACAGAAGATATCACGGTTAGGTAGCGAAATCCTACCTCTGTGTTGTTGGATTTTTCATATTAAAATAAATAAATTTCTTGATTTTATGATCTTCATTGCAAAGAATGCCAACATGCTTATTTTGCAAATTTAGAGATGACTGATACATGACTCATACCAAAATATTTGATACAATTAAATTAGTTTGGTGATGCATATATATATATATATATATGTTGTAGTTCCTAAAATATGGTAAGATAGGTCTTCTGGAGATATACTGTATATGAGTATTTGCGTATGTATCTATACCCCACTTGGGATAGAGAAAGCAAGCTAAAGATTTATGCATAGAACAATTTCATGTGAAAATCAACTTGTTTTAAATTGGATCCAATGGCATATTATGTCTTACATTAGGGATGACTTGGAGTAGATACTATAGGTCGCGCATGCAAACTATAGCTTTGTTAAAATAAATTCGTATGGCATGCCAAACCTAGGTATTATATGATCGCTCGGATATGTTGAGCACACATAATAAATTTATTTGCAATGTGTGATACTCGGTTGTCATCAGACAAATTGATTGACTGATGATGTGGCTATTCCATGTGGAGGCACGGGTGGTTAATAGGTGATGGGTCACATTGACATGCATTTTAAAGCTGTTGGTATGGATGAATAAATGTTATTAGCCTTTGATTTTAAGCTACCGAGTCCTCGAGGATAGTATGTTTCTCTGTTGATAGGATAAGGGTTTGAAAATCCTAGATAATGAAATAAAAGAAAATTATCATGGTAGTATTGGAGGATAGGTTGAGACGGCGTGCGGTGGCATAAAATCTTCAGATCGACGCAATCTCCAATCCTGAAGTATACACGGTTTCAAGGTCCGTGATAGGTGAGGAAAATCACATGGACTAATTAGTGGCATAGAATATAAGGTACATGACTTAATATAATGAGAAGAAATGGAATTTTTCAAATATATAAGCTCCGTTAGCGTACCCTCCTTATTTTCTTTTCTCTCCTTTGTTACTTAGTGCTCGCTAACCGTTATTATATGATTTCTGAAAACTCAACCGACAACGATGGGCCATCACAATGACTTGAGCCAACTAGCCAATTAGCAATAATAGCCATTCTAGTATGAGGTAGTTAGTAGTTCTTTTATATTATTTTCTTTCAGCTTGATGTACATGTATGAGAATATAATGGGAAAGTTGCTATGTAAACGTATTTTGAGAATGGAAAATTGTCAGATGATTCCTTTGTAGCATTTTTATTGTAGTCGGATCTCAACAAAGGTCAAGAGATAAGTCTACAAATGACGAAGGTCATACACTGATGATCGAGAGCAAACATTCTAAATAAAGGGAGATGCGGTTTAGAGGTCGATCTAAGTCCTATGGTCATGTTAGATGCCTCCATTATGACAAAGTGGGTCATAAGATTCCTGAAAGTTTGAGACATGAGAAAGAGAAAGGAAAGAAGCGTGTTTTTGTGATTAAATCTTAGACTAGGAGGGTACCACCTCTAGAGCCAACATGTCAAATCATGTGTGCTCAGCTAGGGATTAATGGTACATTCTAGGCATGCAATGACAATATATTCAAGATGGCAAGTAGAGAGATTCACCATATCAACAGAGTTAAATTAGTGAGATCTCACATGTTTGATGGAACGCTATGAACTTTAAGACGTGTCATAAATGTTCCTATAACTAAGAAAAATCTCTCGGAAGATTAAGTTACGAGGTCATTAAGTTACCATTGGAAGGGGAGTTCTTAGAGTATGAAGAGGAGCATGCATGGTAATGTATGGAACACAATGCCAAATAAGGTGTGCAAGCTTGAGGGAAGGGTCATGATATGTGATGGAGCTCATGATTTTCCTAAGATGAGGAATACAAGAAATACAAGAGGAGAGCATCATGTTATAGGCATCTCTACTTCAAAAGCGTGCAATAAGAAAAAGTGAGTGCAGTTCTTTTTATCAAATGATAGCACAATCGCTAGTCATGATAGATGTGTAGTATTGCATGAAGAGGCACTATGCTATTTGTCCATACATGCCCCAAGAGGAGGTACATCAAGGGCACCAAAGATGGGTGCAAAATCAGAGGTGGTGAGTTCTTGTGAGAGAAGCTTGTGAATAACAAGGACGGTATAGTTCAAAATCAAGGAGACGTAAGGATCATGATGAAACTGAAGAACAGGTCCAAATGACCGTGTGATCAATAACTGCCGTCGGCCATTGCGGAGCCGGCGGTTGCGACGAACGGGTCTCTCGGAGGCCGCAACCGCAGGGGACGTGGTTGAAGGGGGCGGACGTGGCGAGGGTTTTTGCGCCCTATAAAAGACCTCCCATGGGGAGGGGAATAAACATCATCAGAAGCTCGCCAACGGGAGCCCCCTTCTTCCCTATTGCCACCACCATCTCGCTCTCTCTCGTTCACTCACGGAACAAGAAGGTCGACGACATACCTGAAGGGTTCCCTCACTGGTATCAGAGCACGCGGTCCTTGGCCGCTGTCGTTGTTCGCTGTCTCTCCTTGGTCGCCGCCGCCGCTTGTCCTCCTCCCTGGAGAACTCGCGTCGAGAAAGGAAATCTCAACGAAACCCTAAGCCCCGACATACAGGTTTTCCTTTATTTTTTTTCTATTTTGCTAGATAGCCCTTATAACTTCCCTGTTTTAAATAGGAAGAACTTCAATTGCACGTTTTTTTTGGTGTGTTTGTTTAGACCTTGACGGTGGGCCTTTTTTTTGTTGTTGTTTTTTTTGGCCGTGTCTTAAATCTAGTTCATGTTGCTGGATTAAAATATTTGATAAAGATCTTCCGATTATTTTATTATAATCTGTGTAATCTTTTTTTTGGTTAAAGTTTTTTGAAAACTCTTAATAGTGTAATTTTTTTTATTACTGAAGTAAAGTTTTTTTTTACACCACGTGATTTAAAAAAAAATTGAACCAATTTATTTGTTTTTGTAGTTTTTTAAACAAAGTTTTTTGAATAATTACTTTTGAATTGCTCAATATCATCCCCAGGATCACGGGATAAAAAAAAACTTCATTGAATTACCTTTTTTTTTACCGTTCACTGTTTTTTTGGAAGGGGATGCATTAATTCTTCTCCGTTTAAAATAAATTAGTTGTCTTTTTTTGTGAAGTTTTGAATACACTATTTTTTTTACAGTCCATGCTTGTTAAAATAAAGTTTTTTTGATACTGATTAATTAAATTATTTTTTTGGTGGGGTGAGCATTTATAAGGGAATTGGTTAAGTAATTAAGTTTTTTTAAGGAAGGGTTCTCTCACGTTTTTCTTAAAAAAGTTTTTTTTCTACTACTTCAATCTTGATAAAGGATTGATATTAACTTGGATTGGTGATTAATTGGTTAAAAAAATAATGATTAATTAATAATATTTTTTTATTTGTTGAAATGTTCACATTCGTTATATAAAAAGGTTATCTTTGCTATTAGAAAATTTAAAGCGAGCTATAGTTCTTATTAAGATTGTTTTCATTTTTATTGATTATCTTTAGTAAAATAGCACATTTTCTAAGCCCTTTATTATTGCTCAAGTAAAAGTATTCAATCTCACACAATCCTACATTTATTTCTTTAGATAAACAAATATGACAAGCAAGACTATTGTCACTGAGGTAGGGAAAATTGAATACCTTACCAATTATGAATTATGGAGTAGGAAGAGCTACTATGGCCTGCTACACGATAGCATACACACCATTATAGATAAACCTGGCCCAATCTTATCTGAGAATCCAACTGTGGATGAAATTAGGTCCCGCGAACAGTGGGAGAAAATAGATAATAGGGCTAGGAGCTTTATGCTGACCCACATGAATCTGAACCTGATTCGGGTCTTTGAGACCTGCGAATCAGCTTACGAGCTCTGGACCGCGGTTAAGGAGAAATATCACTCCAAATCCGAAGTGAGCGTCCAGCTTCTTCTACACAAGTACAACTCGTGTAGAATGAAGGAATCTGAAAGCGTCCTCGAGCACGTGAACAAGATGATCGTGATGGCCAAGGATCTTGCGGCTGCTGATTGCGCAATTCCGGAGAGGATGCAGATCGCAACCATACTAGGAAGTCTCCCTCCGTCATTCGACATGGTTGCCACATCTCTGAGAATGAACGGCAACATTAAGACTGTGACGGACCTACCTGCACAGCTGGCGATTGAGCAGGACCTCTCCAAACAAAGATCAAAAGCTGAGATCTTTGAGGTCGAGGAAGAAGAAGAAGCAAATGCCGTGCACGCAAAGAAAAGACTAGGCCCCTCCAAGGCGAATTTCAAGGGAAAGAGTGGGAAATACCCACGCGGCTCTTGCTACGGTTGTGGCAAATATGGCCATTTCAAGGTCAATTGCCCCAACAAGAAGAAGCCGGGAAATTCTAAAGTGCCTGAAAACAAAGGCAAGAAGAAAATGGAATTCGCGGTAGTCGTGGAATGCAACTCCGTCATCACGGACAGTGATGGATGGTGGATCGACTCTGGAGCAACCATACATATCGCGAAGACGAAGGAGGGCCTGGTGGACTTCAAGGAGCTGAGCAAAGGCGAACAGAGGATCTTCATGGGGAACAACACCTACCTGGACGTGGAAGGTGTTGGGACATACAGGCTTGACCTGGGGGATAGCATTATGGTACTGAATGATGTACTATATGCCCCAGGGATACGTCGGAATCTGATATCTGTCCCAGTGCTGCTCAAGAAAGACTTCGAAGTTAGGTTTTATAATAAGCGTGTTCTATTGGCAAGAATAAGAAGGTCTATGCGATGGGAAAGTTTGTGCCCGAGCAAGACCTATTCTGTCTTCCTGTAATAAATTCTAGTGAATCAATGAATGTCGCTTCTGATTATTCCTTGTGTTTTTTGTCTGATTATGACTTGTGGCACATGCGATTGGGTCATCCAGGAAACTCTAAGATGGATCAAATGATTAAGGCAAATTTATTGCCTAAGATCATTGGTGCAAGGACATTGCCCTGCGAACACTGTCTGACCGGTAAAATGACGAGAAGATCCTTCTCAACCGGAATTCGGTCAACAGAATTACTAGGTTTGATCCATTCAGACATATGTGGACCACTGAGCGTCAGCACACATAAAAATAAGGAATACTTTATAACATTCATTGATGACTACTCGAAGTTCTCCTATGTCTATCTCTTAGGAAGAAAGTCGGAAGCACTTGAAACATTTAACAGATATAAGACGGAAGTAGAGACAAGATTGGGAAAACCAATCAAGACTCTTAGGACAGATAGAGGTGGGGAATATACCTCAAAGGATTTTGAGGATTACTGTATTCAAGCAGGCATTCGTAGACAGACTACAATGCCCTATACACCACAGCAAAATGGTGTAGCAGAAAGAAAGAACCGAACTTTGATGAATGCAGTAAGGTGTATGCTTTCACACTCAGGACTCTCCAAGAAATTCTAGGGAGAAGCAGTGTTGACTGCGAACTATATACAGAACAGGATTCCCACCAAGTCCGTAGAGTCAACGCCATATGAAATATGGTAGAAAACCCGAGTTGGGCCATCTCCGGAAATGGGGATGTGTAGCACATGTTCTGGTACCGAGTCAGCTTAGAGACAAGCTAGACTTCAGAACATTAAAGTGCAAGTTTATTGGGTATAGTGAGAATTCTAAAGGATATAGGTTCTTCCATGAAACTAAAGGTATGATCGAAAGTCGTGATGCTACTTTCCTTGAAATTCATCAAGAAAAAGAGCATGAAATAGAGGAATCAGATCCTCTGATTGTCTTACAGGATAATGAAGATGACTTGAGCATTAGACAAGAACTTGCGGATGATATCGATCATCCAAATATAGAGAATGAACCTATGGAACATGATGATCCTTTAGAGGAAGTGGGTGAACCCACACAACCCACGAATATAATCGGCAACAAGAGACCCAGAGCACGACCCGCATGGATGGAAGATTACCATTTCTATGGATGCGAGGCGTCGTGTTACACCGTAGATGAGGATGTCGCGGATTGTACAGATCCCATATCCTTTAATGAAGCTAGGGCTTCATCTGAGTCGGAATCATGGTCGGCCGCCATGAGAGATGAGTTGGACTCAATCGAGCGAAACGGTGTTTGGGAATTATGTGATTTGCCAGAAGGTAGGCAATCCATAGGATGTAAGTGTGTATTTAAGAAAAAGTACCGAGTTGACGGTACTGTTGACAAATACAAAGCCAGATTAGTTGCCAAGGGTTATACTCAGCAAGCTGGAATAGATTTCCAGGAAACCTACTCTCCAGTGGCTAAATTTGCATCCATTCGGATGATCTTAGCCATAGTCGCATATATGGATTTGGAATTATTCCAAATGGATGTGAAGACAGCCTTCCTTAATGGAGAATTAAAGGAGGAAATTTATATACGACAACCTGATGGATCTCAGGTTGAAGGTCAGGAGAAAAGGGTTTACAAGTTAAGAAAGTCATTATATGGCTTAAAGAAGTCTTCACGGCAATGGTATCTCAAATTTCATGAGAAAGTTATTCAATTTGGATTTGTTTCAAATAAATTGGATAACTGTGTGTACGTCATGAAGAGTGGGAGCAGGTTTGCAATCATGTCATTGTATGTAGATGACATTCTGCTCGCAGGTAATGACATACACATGCTCAATGAAATCAAACAAAAATTGAGCAATGAATTTGAGATGAAGGACATGGGCGAAGCATCCTATGTTCTTGGAATTCAAATAACAAGAGACAGGGACTCAAGAACATTGAGCCTTAGTCAGGAAAGGTATTTGCATAATGTATTAAGAAGATTTGGAATGCAGAAGAGCACTCCAACTCCAACACCGCTTGTGATGGGAAAGAGACTCAGTAAGAGTCAGTGTCCCGGAAAGGGGCAGAAACCTTTAGATGTTCCATATGCACAGGCGGTGGGAAGTTTAATGTATGCAATGTTGTGTACTCGACCTGACTTAGCCTATCCAGTAAGCTTAGTCAGTAGATATCAAAGCAATCCCGGTCTAGCACATTGGGAAGGTGTAAAGAGGATTCTCCGATATCTGAAAGGGACAGTACATCTGAAACTTGTGTATCAAGCAGAATCGCTTGAAGTGGTAGGCTACTCCGATGCCGATTTCGGAGGGGATGTAGATGATAGAAAATCCACATCAGGTTACCTATTCATGTTTGGTGGTGCAGCCGTTTCTTGGGGTAGCAAGAAACAAGGATGTGTATCTCGACATACACAGGAGGCTGAGTACATTGCATGTAGCATGGCCACCACTCATGCTGTATGGATCAGGTGTTTCCTAGAGAATCTAAGCCTCGAATTGGTAAAAGGACCAATTGAAATGTATTGTGACAATCAAGATGTGATAAGCTTGATTAATAGTGGGGCTAATAGTTCTAAAGGAAAACACATTGAGATCCAATATCACTATATACAAGATATAGTGGCGAAGCAAGAAATCACGGTAACCTACATACCTACCAGTGACATGTTGGCTGATTCCCTAACGAAGGGAATAACAGCAGGAACATACATTAAACATGTTGGTTTAATGGGACTCAGGAATGTATGAGTCAAGGAAGAGGTTTCATAGATAATGATCCTCACATGATAAATCTCCATGTATATACTACACGAATAGTGGGAGTATATATGTCATTGACCACTACGGTCAAGTGGGAGATGAAGAACAGGTCCAAATGACCGTGTGATCAATAACCGCCGCCGGCCATTGCGGAGCCGGCGGTTGCGACGAACGGGTCTCTCGGAGGCCGCAATCGCAGGGGGCGTGGTTGAAGGGGGCGGACGTGACGAGGGTTTTTGCGCCCTATAAAAGACCTCCCATGGGGAGGGGAATAAACATCATCAGAAGCTCGCCAACGGGAGCCCCCTTCTTCCCTATTACCACCACCATCTCGCTCTCTCTCGTTCGCTCACGGAACAAGAAGGTCGACGACATACATGAAGGGTTCCCTCAGAAACTCAACTCAATTTGGACAGTAATATGGTAAAGTTTGATTCCATGTACTCCTTGAAGGAGATTTGGTTAGATTTGATCGAATCTCATTTAGGATCAAGGATAAAGTTTAATTCCATTTACTCCTTGAAGGAGATTTGGTTAGATTTGATCGAATCTCATTTAGGATCTTTATTGATTGATGATTTGATTATTATGCTCCATCCAAGACTGCATTTGAGTATACAAAAAGAGAGAATGACTGCATGCATTTATTAATGAGCAATATAGAAATCGGTATGAAATACTAAGTAAAAACACAAATTTATTTTAATTTTATTTTTGAGAAATTGGTCATTTGTGGGAATGAAACCTTGAATCTTTGCGTGGAAGACACACTACTTAACTAACATATAGAAGTAGCTTCATCAAAAATCTATTGTTACTTAGCCCTGCATATTTGTTCTGATTAGTAATAAAAGCCACAAATTTGTGAGGTTTAGGCCCCCCCCCAAATAGTCAACATATGTATTTATTGGTGGTCTTGAGAAGCAACAAAGAAAGGCTAATGATAAAAAAGACAAGGCCTTATGGCAATGTAAACAGATCTCATGCAATAACTTTCTATGTGACTTGTTTGCAATACTATGCAAATTTTAGATAATGTAATATAGTGATTCAACACATAAAAAATGAAAGATACAAACATGTGAAGTTGATACAACTAAACAATACCTAGAGGGATTTGTACGCACATGTCCCTCTATATTTTCATAATTGCACTCCAAGCCTACACCCAAATCAATGTATAGTGACTAACCATTTCATGACATATTCCTATGTCAATGTCCCTTCATCCTTGTCTGTTGTCGTTGACAGCTTTCATCAAAAATAGCAAATTTACCCCAGTTATCTGGGGGCAAATTTACCCATGTCGTCAAAAATAGCAAAAATAGCAAAGGTGTGGTTTGGTTCGTGGGTTATATGGGCGAGGATAACCCGTTTTTGTGTTTGTGTATTTAGTTGGTGGGTTAAAGGTTGGGAGGGTTTGTGTGATGTGATTGTATTGAAATTTGAAAAAGTAGGTAGTTATTATGATACGATTGTATTGAAATTCGAAAAAGTTGGTAGTTGTTGTGATGTGATTGTATTGAAGTTTGAAATAGTGAGTATAAGTTGAGTATTTTATGATTTCTAGATGATATAATGGTATAATATATTTTTTTTTGATGAAAAGATGGAAGACCCCACTAGTGGGTTAAGAATATGGGTTTTGGGGGGTAACCCACCCAAAGTGCGGGGTAACCCCCAACCAAACACACCCTAAATGTCCATCTTATTTGTGAATCATGCCCAATTCTTCTCCCACCCATTCTCGCAACGGTTGCATCCTTAACCTCCTCCTTGTGCATCCTTGACCTCAACCATCACTCCATCACTATCTTCTATTTCCCGATCCATCCACCTCACCTCCCTCTTCCGCCCTTCAACAAACTCGACCCCACCCCCCTCCCAAACCCAATCGGCTACATGGCCCACGCCCTCTTCTACCATAGCACCCTCTCCATCCCCCATATCTCAATCGCCTCACCTCCCTCCTTCAGTCCCCTATGGCACCATCGTCTTCAACGACACCTTCTCTACCGCATCGACCACGATATCATCCCCTCATCTCCAATTTTGAATCATTGTTGTCGTCCTCATCTCCCTCGAGCTTAGCTCAAGGTTAGGATTGTCATCAATGACTTTGGGGAACATCAGCCCAAGTCACCATTGTTTCCTCCCGGTGTCGTCTATAATAAGAATAAAACAATACCTATTGTATCGGAGTACAGCTTAGACCAATCACCTACCCCACACTATTTATATTTCCATGACTGACCACCTAAAGTCTCCCTATAATCTGCCCATGGTGCGTACGGAGAACATGAAATGTTAAACCTCGCATCACGATTGTGGGTTTACCAAGCAAGATGACATAGCTATGATATCTCAGCTAACAGCCTCATGTAAGTAATTTCTACTCACTCAGCCTCCCATTCACTTTGTTATGGATCTGATTTCTCTAGCTTACTTGGTAGGGAAGTTGGAACCTTTTTTTTCATATGGTCCCCACCAGATCTTCCTGCTAGAAATGAAAGCTCTAGCTCGCCAATTTCTCTGGGGCATGTGTGCTTTATGCTCGGTTTGCATGTCTCTTTTATCGTACTCATGCTCTCTCCTCGCATTCTGTCTTGACTCAATTTAACTAATTTGATCCCATCATCTCTTTCTTTGTCGCTTTTTGCTAGCACTCTTATGGGCATGGAAAATCACTTGATTGTCCGAGGTGAAAGGTCGAGTCGACTTTTATGAAACCGTCCACTCTCCAACTATGTGTCTCTGCCGCGTATCGTGCCCCCCACCATCTTCTCATGTTTCTACATTCCCAACCGCGCGTTGCTCTCTGGTGAACAAGCCCATCACAAGTCACTCATCAGTCATCAGGCCATCCGCTCCTCACCACCTTACTACAACATTCGTCATTAGAGCTTTAGCTCTGTCCCCACGACGTGTTCCACCACCTTGGCAAGCCTTGTCATCGTTGTGCCCTAGTAGACAATGGAAATCGCCACAATCCGTCATGATTGTAAGAGGTGCTCATCTCCATCATGATCAGCTAAGCTGATATCAGTCGTACCTTTCCGCAATCAAAGGGATGGGGAAGCAAATGGGGGAAAAGAATAAATTGAAGATTAATATCTACAGTCAAATACGATTAATATGTAAATCCAGTTAGATTAACTCAAGAAGTAATGACAAGGGTGTATATATATCCAAGGGTCTCGATGCAATTACAAATTATGTAGAGATCAAAATGTAATTATGAAAGTTTAGAGGGACATGTTGTGTAAAAATCTCATTCTTAAAACAATCTAAAATAACTCCAAGACTGTGACATCAAATTTTAGAAATTAAAATTCTATGTCGAATATTAATCAAAATCCATGGAAAGAAATTTCAGGGTGCGTTTGGTTGGGGGTTACCCCCCACTTTGGGTGGGTTACCCCCCAAAACCCATATTCTCAACCCACTAGTGGGGCCCACTCTCTTTCCAACCAAAAAAATATATATTATACCATCATATCATCTAAAAATCATAAAATACTCAACTTCTACTCACTATTCCAAACTTCAATACAATCACATCACAACAACCACCTACTTTTTCAAATTTCAATACAATCATACTATAATAACTATCAACTTTTTCAAATTCCAATACAATCACATCACACAAACCCTCCCAACCCTTAACATACCAACCAAACACACAAACACAAAATCGGGTTATCCACCTCTAGATAACCCACGAACCAAATGCACCCTAAGAGTTATAACAAGAGAAATGATCACATCATGATTACATCATTCTTTATGTCTATGTCTACAATATTTATCATTTCCTCATCCGTCAAACCAATCGAATAATAATGATGGATAACTCTCACTTAACCATTACCCCCACCTTATTCAATGATATTGGCTATTTTTTCGGTTGTCTTTAGAGCTTTTCCAATCACATGTCACTAACCTTTTTGCAATTACATCTATGCCCTTCTAACCTAACAAAAAATACAACATTATTCCTCCATTCGTGTAATATAGGAACACAAGTGAAATAACATAAGGACGCTACTGTAAACTTTATCAGAATATAGGACCACAGGTGTAATAGCAAACTAAGTTAAAGATATAATTGTTATATGAAAAACTCAACAAGCCACAAGTGTAAAGCCTTAATTGTAAGACTCGACTTCTGATCTTTTTATTAAAATGTTTAATTTTAAGTTTTTTTTAATTTAAAGGGATCAAACTACTAGTGGCCGATATAAGCTGTGATGGATGGAGATGTCACAAGGTCAGAAAGCATGTTGTTATAAAATAAAAGAAAAAACGTCGCTCTCACCGAAGCCTAAATGCATTTGATCTACAATCTCCAACATCTCAAACATCTACAAGGTAACTTGCTAACAGAAATAAACCACTCGCAGAAAGACACCACATTTTTCTCTTTTAGTTCATTTTTCATAAAGAAAAAACTAATCAGAAAATCACAAAGAATGAACTCGATTTCACAAAATTCCATGATGAAACCACCTCTTTGTTCCATCAAAAAAACGCAAAATAAGAGTGAAGTTCTGAATAATAGCGCTGATTATTCCTTCTTTCAGAGGTCACCTACTCAAGGGGATCGAATAAACAGACAGCAATTTCAATTCTCTTTATAATAGGATTTAAATCCTCATTTCATCCATAAACTTGGTGTATGCTATGTCCTTTTCATTGCATCCATAAGCATCTTGCCTGGTTTTAAAAAAATTGCAAATTGTCCTTTCAATTCCGAAACAGATTTAGTTGTGTGAAATCCTTGCAGTATGCTTTTTTTTCTCAAACCACAACAATTTAAAATCCAGCTTTTAAATTGCAACCACAAATCAAACAGCAACCTGATGGAAGAATACAGAAGACTACCCATATGTGTGATTTCAGAACACACCACTGAGGCCAACCCAAATAAACTCTCAGGTGCTTTGCAGATAGATGTGGGCAGTGCAAACAGCATGGCGTAGAGGCAGAGGGTGACGATGAAGTTCACAGAATCCCCAAAGGTAGGACGGTGAGTCGGATCACGGATAGAAGATCCCGTCTCTTCACAGGACATCCTTGAAGGCCCCCTTTAAATCCTCGTCTCCAAGGGGACGTTTGTTGTGATGGACCCTCCTAGAGACTTGTCGGTGATTTTCATGGTCTGAAATGGTTGTTCGTGTTTCACCAGATTCGGTAACTCTCTAGGAGGAATCCAATTCCTACAAGTCTTCAAAATCTGATCTTAGCACCATGTTTCTTTGTAACGATGTAAAACCCGTTTCATAGAGAAACCTTGCTTCCTCACACTGTTCCATTGCCAAAAAAGTCCTTTACCTGGTACCTTCCCGCTCTTTCGCCGATGGACTCCTGCTTCCCATCATTTTGGCAAGGATGTAAGATGAGGATCACGACAAGTGTATCCATCATCGCAGGGGTTGCCCCACCGTCATCGTCCCCTATAAGTAGGCTGTCCAAAAGAAACCTTCTAGCTCCTGACATGGAGAACACGGAGAAGAAGAGGTTAGACAGCTCGGAGTCATGGTACATGCTGTTAGAGGCCGGGAATGATGAGGGCATGGCATCTTTGTCGCAGTCGAAGCAAGAGGAATGGATGGCAGATCTTTCTCAGCTCTTTATAGGCAACAAATTTGCAACTGGGGCCAACAGCCGGATATACCGTGGAATCTACAAGCAGTGTGCAGTCGCAATAAAGATGGTTAAGATCCCGGCCCAGGAGGAGACAACCTGCTCGGAGCTAGAGAAGCAGTTTACATCTGAAGTTGCAATGCTCTCGTGCCTCTGTCATCCTAATATTGTGCAGGTTGGTATAACTGTATTTAAATACTTCAGAACCAAAAACAAGAAATTATGCACGATTACCTTCTTGCTGGTGTCTGAACTTCATTTGGCACAGCAAAGTAGATTTCAATTTTCCATTCTAGACTTCGTTAAACTCATACTAAGCTTGTGATGGAAGAGTAAATCCCTGAAAAAATAACCTACTGAATTGTAAGTTATTTTTTCCTAATTCCCCAATTAGTAGTTAATCAAGACCCAACTATGGCCACCCAATAAATGATGTGGATTGTTCAACCAAAAATCACGAACCACGTGAGGACACGTTTTCAAGGTTTTCTACTCTATAAAAGTTCAAATGATATAACTTAAAAAATACTTGAACTTTGCCTAAAAAATAGTTGGCTTAATAATCTAACCCTACAATCCTCAACTAGGTCCCTTGTTAATGTTTGTTAGCTGACATGAATGGCTAGACCATTCGATGGTGGCTTTTCCCTTTGTCTCATGAAATGCCTGTTTGATGGTGATATGGAAAAAATGTTGAGAATGAAAGGGAGAGGGGGTGGTGATTGCAAAAGAGAAGCGGATCGACTGATTCTGTGCATCTGGTGGGCACCGGCGATGGGAAGCTGCAGGCCGGTGTTCTGGCTGATATTACTGGGGCACCTTGAGGATCTTGAGCGTGGTCTGACCGATACTGCTGGGGGACCTTTGATTCTTCACACTGGTATGGCTCTTCCTTGGTCAGAAACTTCACTGGATGCTCAGGCAACCAAGATTAGTGGTGTGTATGGGGTAAATCAGCCCAAAAAGTTGAAATGTTACAGACCCAGGGGGCAGGAATGCAGGCAAAGACCCAAGCACTAGTTGAGGTTGGTGAAACTCCAAAGGCGTATGTCAAGAAGCTGAAAGATGAGGGTAAGCCAATTAATGCTGTCGCCAGTAAGCGAGTGTTACGAGGTCCATTGGGGCTTGCTGATTCTAGGTTGTGCTTGGGTGATACACTGGTTGTGACAGAGCCGAGCTCTGACGAGGATGAAAATATCTACACCGGGCCGATGGCCCAGACAGCAGGAGTTGCACGATCCATCGTTTCCAAGAAAAATTCACATGAAGATTGTCACCTAGAATGTGAGGGGTCTCGAAGATCCAGAGAAAAGATCGCTGGATTTTATTTGCTAAATGGTTGGCATGGTGATGTGGTTCTTTTGCGAGAAATTAAGATTTGTGGCTTGTCCGAGCATCGGTTGGTGTCTCGGCACTATAGGAGTTTAGAGTTGTGGATGCGGTAGGAAGTGCTAGGGGGCATTACCGAAGAAACGCTAGGAGGTGAGTAGTGTTTATGCAGAATAATGAACAGCTAAAACAATAAGCTCATATAATAAAAATCACAACAAGCATAATCATAATACACGGAGATTTATACAGGTTCACCCACTTTCGGGCTACGTCATGTGCCCAAGGTTCTAAATTTCGATTTCGTTTTGAGATGGCGAAAAAATGAAACAACCTTGAAATTTCGTCGAAATTTCGCAAATTTTGGCCAAAATCGGCCTAGATTTGTGAAGGGTTCATATCGAGATTTCGATTTTGGTGGAGTGTCGAAACTGAACACGGAATTTGAAACACTGCATGTGCACGAGCTTGTCTTCCCCGGACGTACAACACTACATTATAACGAACTACTTCTGATGTAGTCCAAACCTTTTAGAATGCACACAGCTTACCGGAATTTATTCAAGAAGAAAGGCTTTCACACACAACATCTTAGATACACATCCTCAACCGAATTTATCTTCTACATAAGAAGAAATGCGTTCACATAAAACGCCTCAAAATACACGACCTCACCAAGGATTTATCCACAAATCTTAGGAGGTGAGTAGTGTTTATGCGGAATAATGGTCAGTTAAAACAAAGAGCTCAGATAATAAAAACCACAACAAGCGGAACCACAATACACAGATGTATATAGGTTCACCCACTTTCGGGCTATGTCATGTGCCTGAACTTGTCCTCACCGAACGTACAAACACTACACTATAACGAACTACTTCTGATGTAGTCCAAACCTTTTAGAAGGCATGCTGCTTACCGGAATTTATTCAAGAAGAAAGGCTTTCACGATTCAAAGAATGAGAGAGAGAGGGTCAAGAGGAGAGCGGCGTCGGAGGACAGAAATGCTTCGGAGGATCTCGACGGGGATACGATATTTGCAGCGTGTGGATGAGGGTTCGTGTCCCTGCAAGGAGGTTGTGGGTGGGTGGACTGTTGTTTCACACCGCAAACCAGGGCATAGATGTTAACGATGTGGCGAGGCGGACCATCTTGCCTCATCGTGCTCCCTTCAGCAGCGTTGCTTTGGATGTGGAAGAGTCGGTCATCTCTGGGCGACGTGTCCTTCCGGGGAAGTGGTGATGAAGTAGGTCGCAGATCACCAGCGACGGGGGTTTAGCACCAGAGCAGGACCGATGTGTGGCGGAAAGTGCGGCTGTTGCAGGAGTGTCGTACGCGAAGGTGGTGGCTGGGGAGTTAGGTGTGTCGTACGCGAAAGTGGTGGCTCCGCAGTCAAGCTTGCTGATTGGAATATGGTTGAAGGATTCTTTATCCGTCTCCTTGGTTTGGGCTTGCTTGGAGTAGATTTTGAAGGAGATGTTGTGCCGTTAGGGAACAAAAAATGTTGTGTGCGGGGTTTGTCTCAGGATCAGGCGGTGCGCCTTCTGAGCCCGAGGGGAGAGAATGATGTCATGTGGAGGATTCCACGTTTTGCAGATGGTGGTGAGGTCTCCTTCGCTAGAAGGGTACACAGTTGAGGGGTGTCCTGTTCCTCTCCCGAACTGACGAAGGTCTTGGCCCAACCCTACGAGAGGTTGGTGTAATGTTGAAGGTCCTGGCAGATGGTTGCGCTCCGGGGTCTGATCCCGACATCATCATCGCCCTCATGGAGTGCCGAGCTGATATGCTGGAGCTAGCGCTGGTGGTGAGGATGAGGGCGGGTCGTGCAATATTCCCGATTGTCGTCCGTTTTTTGACACCGCCGCCACAGTTCTCGAAGAAAGGGTCTCCGGCTGCCAGTGGAACCGTCCCGATGACGTGTCATCTTGAGGAGAAGCCGGAAGGTCTGGAAGTTGAGGCAACATCTCAGGGCGAGGCGAGAGTCTACCATTCTTCTGCACCACTTGTTTTTAAAAGTGTAACGGGTGCTGTTATATCTGGAAATAGCGGATTGTCTGATGTTGTGATCTTTGATAACTCGGATGGTGTCTCCCTTCAAATCGGTTGCGTTCTCTCTTTGTCGGACCCGGATTCGAATTCAAGAGAGTTGCGGGTCTGTTTTGGCCCTGAGGTGGCGCGGTTCTAGGTTCGGCCCCTCTCCAGATCCAACAGGTCCTCCTTTTCCCTCCGGGAGTCCCTATTTTGGTTCTGGAGCAGGAGCATAAGCCTACAGACATTGAGAAATGCTTCCTATCAATGCGACGCCCGTGTCCACTGCTTCTGGGCGGTGGGGCGGGGAGTTTTTCTTTTGGCGGTATGCCCTCTCAGAACTCTCCTTGTTTTGGTTATTCCTCCTCGCATATGGGTTCTCTCGTCGCGGGCACTAGTGTTGAAGATCTTGCTTTGCCTGATGCCATTGGGAATCCAAGGTCAGAGGCTGCGCAACTGATGGAAGTCTGCTCTGGTGTTGAGAAGGGAACCTCGAAGAGATATAGGTGAAGGCGTAAGCGAAAATCCTCGTGTGGAGAGGTACCGATTGTCTCTGAGCGCAAGGCTCTAGTGGCTTCCCTAGCCAGTGCAGTGAGCACATTGGATGCGCCAACCGTTCCTATATGAAGATTCTCTCTTGGAATGTTAGGGGTCTGGGTGACCCGGTTAAGAGAAGGGCGTTGGGCACAAGATTTGTGGAGTGGGATTGTGATGTCATCTTTCTTCAAGAAAATAAGCTTGATTCCTGCAGTGCAACAGTGTGGAAGTCTTTTGGGGTAAACTCTACGAGTAAGTTTAGGGCAGATGATGCATCTGGGAGTTCGGGAGCGTTGTGTGTGGCATGGAAGGACTCTTCGTTTCATTTCAAGGAGGAGGTGAAGGGTTCCCATGTCCTTACGGTGCTTTTTGAGTGTTCCATATACTGAGTCCTAGTTGCGTTCTTTTGTGTGTATGGCCCCTGTTCTTCGGCTATGCAGTAGGAACTGTGGACGGATCTGCAGGCAGCGAGAAGTACTTTTTCGGATTGTGTGTGGCTTGTTGGCGGGGATTTCAACATCACTCTCTTCTCCTCCGATCGAGGACGGGATCCAGGATCTATTGATTTTGCTGATGTTATTGATGAACCGGGGCTGGAGGTCTTGGATGCCACAGACACAAAGTATACCTGGCGTAGCGCGGGATCTCGCTCCCATAATTGATCGCTTTTTTGCCTCCTCGCATCTTCTGGAGGCATTCCCTCTTTCTTTCGCCTCCTCTAGGCCCCGCACTCAATCAGACCATAAGCCCTTTGTTGGGAAAATGAGAAAACTTGTTTATTCCATACGCCCTAGGCTCTCTTATATAGGGGAGTAGCCTATGGGTAAAATACATAAAGAGTCCAATAGAAAAAAGAAAATATTATAAAGGTACAGAAGAGAATAATATATCTCTATACTCCTCCTCAAGGTGGAGCATAGATATCAATCATGCTCAGCTTGGACGAACGCTTCTGGAACGGCCCTCGAAGTAATGCCTTGGTAAAAATGTCTGCAGTTTGATCCTCTGAGCTAACATGGGATGTAACAATAAACCCCTTCTGAATCATATCACGTATGAAGTGATAATCAACCTCAATGTGCTTGGTTCGTTCATGAAATGCTGGATTATTTGCAATGAATAGAGACGCCTGATTGTCACATTCCAGAGCCATAGGAAGCGGGACTATTATATATAGATATGTAAGCACAGCCTTTACCCACATCATTTTTGTACTGACCTGGGCCATAGCCCTATATTCAGACTCAGCACTAGACCTTGCTACAACTGTTTGCTTCTTGCTTCTCCATGAGACTAGAGAATCTCCAACATACACAGCAAACCCAGTGGTGGACTTCCTATCCTTAGGACATCCTGCATAATCTGCATCTGCACATGCTGAGATAGTAACCTCCTTGCCTTTCTTAAACAGCAGACCCGCACCCGGAGATGACTTAAGGTACCTGAGTATCATATGTACAACATCCATGTGTACCTAACGTGGTTGCTCCATGAACTGGCTTACTCGACTCCCGACAAAGGAGATATCAAGTTTGGTAATAGTAACATAGAGAAGCTTGCCCACCAATTCTCAGTATCTTCTCCTATCCACCTCATCAGTGTCATCATCATATAATTTCATACTGGGATCCATAGGTGTAGTGGCAGGTCGGCAACCAAGCATTCCTGTTTCACTCAACAGGTCAATGACATATTTCCTCTGGGACATTACCAACCCATAAGGATTTCTGGCGAACTCCAGTCCCAGAAAATATCTAACTCCAAGGTCCTTGGTGGCGAATTCACGACCCAGCATTTCTTTTGCCCCCTGAATTCCCTGTTCATCATCACCTGTAATCAAGATATCGTCTACATACACCATAATTGCAATAATACCTCTGGGTGTCTTCTGTACGAACAAGGAATGATCTGGATTAGAACGTCTATATCCATGTTTCTCAAACAGGTCTGAGAGTTTCTGGAACCAAGCTCTGGGACTTTGCTTAAGGCCATAGATAGCCTTATGAAGTATGCACACCTTAAGATACTCCCCCTCAACAGCAAAACCAGGTGGATGTTGCATGTAGACTTCCTCATGTAAGTCACCGTATAGGAATGCATTCTTCACATCCAATTGGTATAGAAGCCAATCACGAGCAACCACAACAGAGAGGAGGATCCGTAGGGTGGAATGGCGAGCAACCGACGAGAATGTATCAAGATAATCCACCCCATATGTCTATGTAAAGCCACGAGCAACTAGGCATGCCTTGTATCTGTCAATGCTGCCATCTGCATTCTGCTTAACTGTAAAGACCCACTTGCAGCTAACTGTAGATACATTAGTAGGTGCAGTAACAAGGCTCCATGTGCCTCTGGACTGAAGAGCAGCCATTTCTTGCTCCATGGCTAAACGCCAACGACTATCCTTCAACGTATCTTGGTAATTCCGTGGAATATCCACTGTTGATAGTGCAATGACAAAGTAAATGAATTCTCCAGTTAGGCGATCAAAAGACACAGAAGATTTTATAGGATATGACGTGCAGCTGTGCTTCTGCTTTCGTAGAGCAACAGGTAGATCTAAATCACATGCCTCCTCATCTGGCCTCTGTAACACATCCTGCTCAGGAAAATCATCAAATCCATCAATATTAATATTCTCAGAACATACCTCAGGCGAGCTAGATGATGAGCGGTGACTGTGAGCAGAAGCAGGCCTACGGGTATAGTGGAATGGCAATGGTGAAACATGCACAGTGACAGGAGGTGTAGGAGATGGTAGCGGTGGAGGTGGCAGAGGTGATGGTGGTGATGGCATGTATATAGCATCAATAGTGTCAGAGGATACCAACTGATCACCTGTAGACAAGAAGTACATAACAGATTCGAAAAAGGTAACATCAACACTAACGAGATACCTCCTGTGCAATGGATCATAACACTTGTACCCCTTCTCTGTTCTTGAGTACCCGACGAAGACACGCTTGACAGTCCTAGGAGAGCTTGTCAATCCCGGGAGACAACTGGTGGACAAAGGCGACCGAGCCAAACATACGAGGAGTGAGGGAGAATAATTCTTTGTCAGGAAAAACAAGAGAGAAAGGAATCTTCTCACCTAAGACAGATGGCAGCATACGATTAATGAGATAACACGCCGTAAGAACAACATCGCCCCAGAAAGAATGAGGGGCATGACTCTGTATAAGAAGCGACCTGGTGGCATCAAGTAAATGACGATATTTCCTTTCAGCAACCCCATTCTGTTGGGAAGTATAGGCACGGGATTTTTGGTGGATAATCCCTTGAGATGAAAAATAATTGGAGAGGGTATGACTACAAAATTCCAGGGCATTATCACTTCTCATAATTTTAACAGATGCAGAAAAAAACATTACGAACTTCATTAATGGAATTGATGATAATATCCTCCGCTTCAGATTTATTCTTTAACAGAAAGACCCATGACACACGAGAGAAATCATCCACAATAACTATATAAATATGTGTCTCTAATGATCAGGAACACAATTAGGACCCCGGATATCGATATGAAACAACTCAAACCTGGAGGTACTACTCCGACACTGATGACAGGGAAAGGTAGACCGATGATGCTTTCCCAATTGACAAGCCTCACATTGGATGGATGTGTGAGGTGAAACATGAGGTAACACATGACGTAGAATCTGAAGCGGTAGATGTCCAAAGCGCAAGTGCCACAGGAATGGGGAGATGGATCCAGCAGGTAGAGATGAGGTTCCAGCATAAGGAGTCCGACTAAGGCGATAGAGGTCGCCTTGCTCATAGCCACGTCCAATCACGTTGCCCGTAAGGATGTCCTGAAAAACAAGAGAAGATGGATCAAAAATTGCTCGACAATGTAAATCCTTTGTAAGTTGGCTAATGAACAACAAATTCATCGAAAAATCAGGTGCATGTAACACATTCTTGAGATGCATGGATGGTGTCAGTCTAATCTCCCCCTGAAGTAATCGGGGAATGTGTTCCATTAGCAATAACCACAATACGGCCTGGAGAAACCTGTCTGTATCCTGTAAGCAGACCTTGATCACCACACAGATGATGTGTGGCACCATAGTCCATAATCCACTGTAAAGTATCTGATCCACTACTGCTAGTGAATGCATAGGTGCTACCTGATCTACTGGTAGATGCAGACGCGGCAACGTCGGAGTGACTCTCAGAAGTAGGTGCTGATGCAGCGGGACCAGATGGAGGAATGATGCCCCTAGACGGGCTACAAGGTCATCAAAGCGTTTATCCATAGATGAAGCAGATGGAGGCTCGATCTGTTCAGCTACTCATGCAGAAGCAGGAAACCCATGCTTAGAATAGCATGTGTCTTCGGTATGTTCAGAACGATGGCATAATGTACATGATGGCCGAACACGGCCTCTTCTGCCCTGAGGTCCACGGCCACGGAACTGATGATGATCCCCACGACCTCGATTGGCTGCCATGGCTGAGGCAGTCTGATTTGTAGTAGACGAAGGAACAGTGATACGATTCAGCCTATGAAAAGCTTCCTCCATAGGAGGAATAGTGGAATCTGCCAAGATCTGGGAACGTGCTGCCTCGTTCTCTGGATCAAGGGCAGCCAGGAAAACACCCACCAGAGTGGCAATCCGATAGGTCTTCTGTTGCTTTGGAGTGGATGTGAGAGGCATGAAGCTATAAAGCTTCTCAAACATTCCACATAAAGATGTGTACAATGAGTGTAGAGGCCGTCCATTCTGCTTGATTGTAAAGATGTCATGCTGAAGTTGCAGAATCTTCGTCTCATTCTTTTCCTGTGAATAAGTGGCAGCCAGAATGTCCCACATTGCTTTGGCAGTGTGCTGATGGAGAATATCGTTAGCAATCTCAATTGCTAATGTTCCGGAAAGCCAGACTTTGGCATATGCGTCATCTGCTTCCAAAGAGGCATTAACCCCTGTCTTCACAGCAAGCTCTTCCTCAGTAAGAATGTGCTTCTTACCGGTTGACTTCATCATACTCATGAACTGCATGGCCCACAGTTCATAGTTTGAACCATCCATCTTCACAATATGCGCTGGACCTCTGAAGGCGCCTGTAGATGAAATATCTACCTTGCTTTCTAACATTATGATATTGGAAGACTAGGGGAGTAGACTAAAGATGTGATTCTCTACACAGACATTAACGGGTTTAGTTGCATGTGTAGACGCAAGCAACCAAACCCATTAATCTGGAAACGCGCGCACGGAACGAGGCTGGAGTCGTACGTGCACTGACCTAGGGTTGCACATGCACGAAAATCACACGCACAGATGTGCGCGCAGATGCGCGTGCAGGATCACGAACAGGAGCACATGCATGTACGCAGATGTGTATGCAGATGCACGGGTGCGTGTGCAGGATCACGAGCAAGGGCACGCACGGGCGCGTGCAGATGTACGTGCAGGCGCGCAAGCGAGCAGGTGCGCAGATGCGTGTGCACAGGCGCGCAGATGCGCGTGCACAGACGCGCAGTTGCTCCTACGCACAGGCACGCAAATGCGCGTGCTGATGCGCAAGCGCATGCGCAGGCGCGCACGCACTCGGGCAGGAGGCGGCGCACAGGAGCACGACGACAGGGCGGAGCGAGGCAGCGCGAGGCGGCGCGAGGTGGCACGCGACGCGTGTGGAGGGCTTGAAGGTGGAGGCTAGGGTTAGGGTTTGGTTCGAGAACTCCGGTCTAGGACCGTCGCTCTGATACCATGTTGGGAAAATGAGAAAACTTGTTTATTCCATACGCCCTAGGCTCTCTTATATAGGGGAGTAGCCTATGGGTAAAATACATAAAGAGTCCAACAAGAAAAAGAAAATATTATAAAGGTATAAAAGAGAATAATATATCTCTACACCCTTGGATCGGGACTCAGGTATAGGGCTGGCTATTGAGTCACGGCTCGATGAACCAGGCTCGGGCTTAGCTTGATAAGGGCTCGTGAGCTTGGCTCATTATGCTATTGAGCCGAGCCTGAGTCAGATTTTTGGACTCGATAACTCAATAAGGGGCTCGATAAGGAATATATATATTCTATTTGAAAAACTATTTTATTTTCAGCATGGTATCAAAGCGAGCCGATTTATGGGAGATTTGATTCTATTTTTCAAGTTCTATTATTATTCAAATTGTTCATGTTTGAGATGTGTTCGAAGTTTCGAAGATCATCAACCATTCTGGGTTGTTCTATGATTCTTATTCCATGTGCATTGAGGACTCCTAAAGGAAACCTAGTTCTATAGCATGCTTAAGAGCGCAACACCCATCCCCGTCTGCGTGCCATACTTGCTGGATTATTCGAAGGCCATCAACACCAAGCAAAGACACCACGCATAGGTTATGCCCTAACGATGATGGAGAACCTCATCGACCTCATCTGCATACGACAAGCTTATACGGTCCTCGACAATTACAGAGGCGAAGGTGATGCCCATCCAGAATGGTGTCGATCCGTACAATCATCAAGATAAGAAAATTGTTAGGGTTCAAGATGGAACCCTAATTTGGAAACAACACCCAATCGAAGAAGTAATCTCCATATCGCACATGTCAAAGCAAAAAAAACTCGAAGAAGAGGGATGAGGGGCGTGATGGTTTCTTCCCATGCGCAACTACATGCGACACTCCAAGCTGAAAATATCGACGACGATCATCGACAGATGCAATTACATGTGTTGCCACCCTCCACCACGAGCCCCTCGCTCAACTCCTCTCGTGCAAAGCTCCTCCACGAGACAAGTTCCAGGCAATATCTCCACACCCCCCATCACCGTCAACTACCATCGACTCCAGCAGCACCACCTCATGCGTATGGCAACAAGCCCTTGACGAGGCAAATCTCGCGAAGGAGCCCCAGCAGAGGGTAGCATAGATACGATGATGGGTTTCTCTCAGGGGAACCCCGGTTGCAGTGTCCATGGAGAAGAAAGGCTTGATCCACCTCCCTATATACAAGAGGTTGCTTTTCGAATATCGGACCCAAAGGATCCACTACCATATTATCTATTATATTTGTAAGAAAATGAAGGGGTGTTGATCATTTGGGCCCAATAGTTCCCAGTTCGGAAGAAAATGAAAGAAAAAAAGGAGAAGGTTGGACTTTTTGCCCAATTTGGTTCGTGAGCTTTGAAGAAAAAAGGAGGCAAGATTTTTTAGCCCAGTTCGATTGTGTATGCGAAAAAAAAGCAGAGAAGAGAATAGGTGATGAAAAAATGGAAATAACTAAAAAAATGATTATTTGTGCAAAAAATAAGCAAAAAAATAAAAAATGCATGTTTTATTTTGTTCCTCTCAACTCGATATCTATGTTCTTATTCTGGTAAGTATGGGAGAGAAGGGGAATGAGAGAGGGCACATTTTTCTACTTGAGATGTATCTACAGGATTTTTATAAAAACCATCTACTCGTGGCTCCTCAACAAAAGTGATCGCGTGCATATCCTTGACCACTCTGCATCAGGTGCCTATCCCCAATTATCGGGTGTCAATCCCCGACACCAAAAGTATAACCACTGCATCGGGTGTCTATTCCTAATCGTTGGTTGTATATCCCCGACATCAACATGAATTTCTTTACATGGGACTGTCTCAGACTTCTACTCCCCATCCACAGCAAGACAGACTGACACTCCAGACTACTATTGCATACCGACCATCTTCCCAAGCATCGACTACTCTCTGCAGTGCGCTGGACTTATTCTAGCAATTGACTCCAAGCATGACCCGATCCTTGCAGCAACTCTACCATAGGTATAACCTGATCATCGTAGACCGCTATCGTGCGAGGACTTCTACCAATAACGACTATTACGAGCGGGTCTCTTTCCGTCTCTCTCAAATATATCGAGTGAAGATGTGTGGTATATTTACTTTTGTTGCAAGCTGCAGCTTGAGGGGGAGTGTTGGAGTATGTAACAGAGGGGTAACTGGATCTCTCCAAGATCCAATTACCCCCACTCATGTTTAGTCCCACATCATCTACAAGTAGGACTCATGTCTGTCTGTAGGACTATATAAGTAGCCACACACCCCATGTACTCAATGAGATATTCAATAGATATCTGGCCCTTAGAGGCCTTCTTCCGTAGTTTCATCTTGCTTCTCACGGAGTAGGGTTCCACGTAAAATCCAAAGATGTGTGTTTGATTTCTTGTTTATGATTCCGCTTCCGCATTTTGTATTTTCAAAACTTGCATAGTTGCTTGATATCCTAAGAGATATGTGGTCAATCTTTTATCCAAATGGAAAGGGAATAATTCAAGATCTTGAAAAATATGAATACCTATAAGTTTTGTGTGAACTTGTATAATGGACGTAAATCATGTCTCCAATAAATTGATTCTATTTGCACAGTTCATAGCAGCATACGAAAAGCCTCCTCTATACTGTATCATTACAGAGTATATGAGTCAAGGAACCCTAAGGATGTATCTGCACAAGAAAGACCCGTACTCCTTATCAACAGAAACCATCTTGAGATTGGCTCTTGATATCTCACGAGGGATGGAGTATCTTCACTCACAGGGAGTGATCCACCGGGACCTCAAATCTGATAATTTGCTCCTGAATGATGAGATGTGTGTTAAGGTAGCCGATTTTGGTACATCGTGCCTCGAGGCACAATCTCGACATACAAAAGGTAACATGGGTACTTATCGCTGGATGGCTCCAGAGATGATCAAAGAGAAACCGTACACTAAAAAGGTGGATGTATATAGCTTTGGGATTGTCCTCTGGGAGCTGACAACTGCTCTGGTTCCATTCCAAGGAATGACTCCAATCCAGGCTGCTTTTGCTGCATGTGAGAAAGTAAGAAAAAATATAACCTTGCGAGCTGATTTTCTTTTATTATGAGAAGCTTGTTTAACTGAAACTAGATGATCTTGTTTCACATGGAATCTTAATTTGAAACTGCAGAACTTACGCCCCCCTTTGTCAGAATCGTGTTCACCTGCTCTCAACAACCTAATACAGAACTGCTGGTCAGTGAACCCTGTTAGGCGACCAGACTTTCGTAACATAGTAGCGACCTTGGAAAAATTCGACCAGCAGCTCAAGGATGGCCAACCACTCAATTCACAACCGGAGTTAACTAGCAAGATCCCACTTCTTCAGCGTATCAAGGGTTGTATATCAGCAGGATCAGCAATTATAGTACAGGCGTAATAGGTTCGTGTACAGTGTTATGTGATTTGCAGGTCTCTGTTACAGGAACCATGCCAGGATTCGGAAGTTGTAATTCTGACATCTCCATGTATCTAATTGTTTTTTTTCTTTTTTGAAGGTAAAAAGGCAAATTTGAGTTTTCTATTATCCGAAATTATAAAAAGAAAATTAAAACGTGCAGAAGTTCATGTAATGAAAACACAGTAGAGACAGGATGCCCCATACTCCATGAAAAGGAGTCATTTCTGCAAAATCATTATCGATCGAATGCCTCTCCCCTCAAAGATGGCGGCATGCTATCGGGTCGGGTTCTAGGCGGTGTTATTATAATCCCAAACCCATGACTATTTATAAGTCCACTATCCAAATTCATTCCATTTCCTAAATGGATAGTATTTGATGGGTACTCGCATATCATGCGGTGCTCATGTCCCGAAAGGATATCCATGTCTGATAAAAAAATCATTCTAAATTAGTCAAATGCCTGATACACTTTCATATAACGATTGAAAAAAATCGTGTGGTGTAAATCAAAGCACTGTAGATTTATATATATAATACTATTCTCTAAATAATATTTTTATATTAATATATACGTTGGTGAGTATATGTCTGGTTTGGGTGCCATTAAGAAATTCTAAACCCTGGCACAGATTCGCATGTGTTGTGTAGAGATAATTCTATGTACTATGAGTAGTAGTTGCTTATTTTATTTTCGTCATGTCTATCTTATGTAATTTACCCATAGGTCTCTCCTCTATATAAGAGAGCCTAGGGTTCTATGGAATAAACAAGCCTTTTATTTTTCCCAACATGGTATCAGAGCCACGGTCCTAGATCGGTGCTCCGTAACCTAACCCTAACCCTACCCCACCCGCCGGCCCTATCTCTCTCTTTCTCTCCTTCCGCCGTCGGCTTCAGTCCCCCCCCCCTCCTCTGTCGTAGTTCGGCCCAACGGCCCCGCCACTATTGCAGGAGTAGCCCAACGGTACCACAGCCGAGCCGCAGCGCTCCTGCTAGTTCGCTGATTCCCTAGCGGCCCCGGCGGCGGTATCTTATCCTTGACCATCGGCCCTTGTAGCCGTCGGCTACCCTCTTTTGCCGCATAGTAGGCGTTCGACTAGGAATAATGGATTTGGGTGCATAAGTTTACATATGCATTCAAATACATACATGTCTGTGTAGACACCTATTCATTGGTATACATAACCCTACTATTCTTCCACCAGGAACATGTCAGAAAACGAAGTTGATGTGCCCACCACAAGCGCCTTTCGAGGTCCAGCGCCTATAGTCAAGATGGACGGGACGAACGAGCTCTAGGCTATGCAACTCATGAGTCTCATGAAGTCGAATGGTAAGAAGCATATTCTTACTGAGGAGGAATCAATGGAGAAGACTGGGTCGAACGCCTCTTGGGAGGCAGATGATGCATATGCCAAAGTCTGGCTTCCAGGGACAATGACGATAGAGATCGCCAATGATGTCTTATACCAGCCTACTGTTAAGGCTATGTGGGATATCCTCGCAGCTACTTACTTTCAGGCGAGGAACGAAACCAAGATACTTCAGCTTCAGCACGACATATTCACGATCAAGCAGAACAGTCGGCCTCTCCATTCGTTGTATACATCCTTGCGAGGGATGTTTGAGAAACTTCACAGCTTCATACCTCTTACGGTTACCCCGGAGCAACAGAAGACATGCAGGAATGCTACCATGGTTGGTGTCTTTCTGGCAGCTCTGGATCCAGAATACAATGTTGCTCGCTCCCAGATTCTTGCGGACGCTACCATTCCTCCTATGGAAGAAGCTTTCCGCAGGCTCAGCAGGATCACTGATCCGCCCTCTGCCCCTACTCAGAACTCTTCAGCGATGGCAGCCTCCCGTGGCAGAGGAGGTGCTTCTTTCTTTCGTGGTTGTGGTCCTCACGGTAGAGGATGCCGTATCCGTCAACCCCTGCTCGTTTTGCCATCATCCAGGTCATACCGAGGAGGACATGCTACTCCAAGCATAGTTCCCACGCATCAGCCCGTGTAGCAGATCAGGTTGAGTCTCCCGCTGCTTCTACTCCAGATCAGAGGTTTGCTGATCTCGTGGTCAGACTACGCGATATTATGGCTCCCTCTTCATAATCTCCTGGAGACCATTCAGATGTTGCAGCTTCTGCCTCCTCCAGTACCTCTGCTACAGCTAGCACCTCAGACAGTACTTATGCTTTTACAGCCTGTTATGAATCTAAGATTACAGAGTGGACTATGGGGCGACACACCATTTATGTAGAGACAAGAGCTTATAGCCTACAGACAGGTTCCTCCAGGAAGAACTGTGGTGATAGCTGATGGGACTCATTCCCCGATCACAGGACAGGGGGAGATTACCTTGACGCCTTTAATGTGTCTATAGAACGTGTTACATGCTCCTGATTTTTCTATGAATCTGTTATGCATTAGTCAGATTACAAAAGACTTGCACTGCAGAGCTATATTTGACCCATCGTCTCTTGTTTTTCAGGACATTCTTACGGGCAGGGTGATTGGTTGTGGTTGTGAGCAGGGTGATCTCTATCGACTGGTCCAAACTCCCTATGCAAGCGCATCCTCTATTTCTGCAAGACCAATCTCTCCTTTTACCTGGCATCTACGTTTCGGTCATCTCCCTCTCCAGAAGATGCGTCGTATTCTGCCACAGATCTCATTCGGACCCTCCTTCCAGTGCGAGGCTTGTCAGTTGGGGAGCATCATAGATCGTCCTTCCCTAGTCGTCAGAGTCGGAGCAATAGCTCCCCGTTTGAATTATTTCATGTTGATATTTAGGGTCCAAGTCGTGTTCCTGATCATCAGAGGCACAGGTTTTATCTTGTTGCAGTTGACGACTTCTCTCGATTGTCAATTGAAAAATAAATCTGAAGCAGGGGATATGATCAAAAATTTTATCAATGAAGTTCAGAATGTTTTCTCTTCCTCTGTGAAATTTGTGAGAGCAGATAACGATAACGCTTTGGAATTTTGCACGCGTTCTCTCTTCCAACTCTTCTCATCACGTGGCATTATTCATCAAACAACATGTCCTTACACCTCAACGGGAAAGACATGCCCCGTGGGTCCCAAAAGGAGCGTAGAGCATCCACCCGCTGCTCCAAGGATGCTTGCCGCTCGCTACTTGTATAGTTCTCCTTAGACTAACATGGTGCATATGGAGAATCAAATTCTTTTCTTCTTACAAAAGAAAAGAATTTGATTCGTCATATGCACCATGTTAGTCCAAGGAGAACTATATAAGTAGCGAGTGGCAGAAGTTTCCCTATAAAAGTGAAAAAGGGGGTTGTTCCCCTTGCTCCCAACATCAAGCTCAACAATGTTTTGAGTTCCCTATCAGTCTATTAGTTGTCAGTCAAATTTGCAAGGAACTCAACTACAGTATTCTCATAAAAGAAATCAAGGATAAGAGAGAGGTCAGGAAGGGGATGTGCGCATTTTGAATAACATATTTCAAATTATTTAACAACATCTTGAGTGGAAGGACGGTTGGTGTTGGTCCGTAAAGGAGGTGTCCACAACTTAATGCAGTCAAGGAGTGTTACGTCGTGCATTGGAACTCAATTTCCCATTTCTTCAAGCGTTCTATGACACCATCAGATAGGTCATCCTTCCCTTCCCTTTAGAAACTTCATCGGATTCTTCTCTAGCTTCCTCGCATTGTCAACCTCGAATGTGAGGCATGCAAACTTGATGAGAATAATGCCTTTCTATATGGTGACTAGCTACCTCCCAGTTTGGAGGCTCAGGGGGGAGTGTCAGAAAGTATGCCTACTAAGCAAAATCATCTATGGGCTTAAACAGAGGTCTCGACTCTGGTTCAAAAATTATCAAAGGGCAATTACCAATCTATGGGCTTTCCACATCGACCTACCATCCAAAGCAAAGACCCAATCAAGGATCAATTCCTACACCTGCAACACCTCCTAGAACTAAGAGTTGGTAGAATCATCCTAAAACCGTTTACAAGTCTCAATCATAGCTTGTCCGCTCCACTCTCTCAAACAACATGACCAACAACACAAAGTTGGTATTCCTCTCATCTGCGAGTTGCTCAGGAAACTAAGCAGCCAAACTCTACCCCAACTACAGCATGTAATGGTGGTGTGATTATGAACTGTTACTTTGAAAAGTGTGGTTTTGAACATGTATGGGGACAAGGCATTTCATTGTTTACATATACATTTATATGTGTTCTGGATGTTATGATGTACATGCATCGTATGTTATGCAGTATGAATTGCATACTTTCTTTGCAAACAGTTGTATGAAACTATGAGTCACATGTTGCTTAGAATAAAAATAGTATATCAATCATTAGTCATCATATTTATACTAGAAAACTGTCAACTATAAAAAATCCCAACAATAATACGCGTCAAGGCAACGTGATAAAAAAATTATTCAGGTGAGAACTCTATAAGATCTTAAAAGCAGCTCCTCAGAATACTTTATTACACATCTTACAACTATTTAGATCGTTGTGGAAAATGTAGTTTTATCAACATCGGGAGTTCTGCAAGCTCAACGTGTTGCTTCCCCAGCAAAATGCTCTTAAGTTTATCATCACAGTTCACGACATTTTTGTTGTTTGGATCCTGAAATATCAAAAAGAACAAACAACAAGAGTTTACAAATTGTTGTCTGGTAAGTGTTCTAAGAATCAAGGCCCTAAATGTCGGTTTCGGTCACCATTTCAGTGACCGGCCGAAATGAAATTTCGGTCAAAATTCGACCGAAATGTCGTCATTTCAGTCATTTTTTACTAGGACACCAATATTTCGATCATTTTAGCCATTTCAGTCGAGTTTTGATAACCTATCAAAATCGAAATTCGACCGAGTTTTGCTGAAATTTGAGGCCATGCTAAGAATTAAAATCCAACATAAAGATAGACTGAGAAAAAATTCATTAAAGAAAGGAAAAGATCAAAATCGTGTGTAAGTTCCATTAAAGAATTCAAGTTTACTGTAAGGTGGTTCACTATTTACAAGGAATACACACCACTTAATCCAAGTCATATCAATCATGTGCTTGTAGCAAAATACCTTATAGCATATTTCCCGCTGACAGGCCCAAATTTTCCCTAACTGAGACAACTGGCACATGATGTAAGGTCTTATGATGCAAAACGAGAGAACGCGTGAAAAGAGGAATATGAAGAATTAAAAGAAGGAATAGGAACGTTCTTGTAGCATGGGATTTTGGTGGAGAAGCACTGAGATGCATAAGAGGAAAAAAGATGGAGAAAAACTCCAAATTTATCATTTCAAAACAGCACACGAGAACACGAGAAAATAAGAAAACAAAGACTTGGAAGAAGAAAGGGGAAATGTTTCTATAGCATGGTATTTTGGTGAAGAAGCATGGAGATGCATAAGAAGAGAGGACAATAGGAAGAGGGAGAAAAAGTCCATATTTTATAATCTCAAAACTGCATTTTAATAAACCCATCAACCTCCTTCCATAGAGGGAGAATGGGATTACATAAAAATATGGGATTACATTTTAAAAAAAACTAACAAGCCCTAATTTGAATCCTAAAAAGGCCTCCTAACTTAAAAATTAAATTTATTTTATACTTTTTATAATTCAATTGTTATTAACTTAAATAAAAATACAACAAACTTAAACTAGACAAAAATCGAGTAAGCCCTAATCCCCAATTTGGATTGCATCAAATATCCTTCGCTTCGAAAAACTCATCTCTTGAAGAGTTACCAGATTGCACCATCACAAGATTATTTAATTTCATAACAGATGAATCTATGCTAGAAGGACAAGCATAAGACAAATGGCAAAACCAGTGTTGGGGTAGGGATCCTCCATGCTAGAAGGACAAGCATGAGACAAATGGCAAAACCAATGTTGGTGTAGAGATCCTCCTAAAATTATCATCAATTCAATATAGTTGAAGCTTCGATGTAATGCTAACAATGGTTGTATCAGTGACTTGAGATGCTTAAGCAATGGTCATATTAGAGATTCAAGCATCCATATGTGGGCTTCGAGCAATGACAATAGATGAGAAGCTTCTACAAGAACACTGGTGGTGGTGTTCTTCCCCATTCAGATGATGGTTTTTCGAGGTTGATCGGTCGTGGCTTAAGAAGTAAAAACTTCTGATAGACAAGCAGTGGCACATGTTGAGAATCATGCGGGAGAAGTTGGAGGTTTGATGGTAGTGTGGGGTACACACCGGCATAATCGATGGTGACGGGTAGGGAATGAAACGAACCAAACTTGAAGGAACCTATATAAGTTTGGTTCTATTCGTTTAGCATGTTTAAGGGTCCAGGTTCACAACAAGATGAAAATGGTGTTCATGTTCAGTTCAGGTGAGTCCTTATTCATGAAGGTTCTGTTCTGTTCGTTAAAAGTTTGATTTAAAATAAACCTTAAATATGTCCAATCCATACAAATGTTTACATTGATTAAGGCTTGGAGAACAAACCTTCAACAATGTAAGTTGTATACTCTTTTTCACTTCCACCAGCCTTCAATTATTTTTTTTGAATCCAAACCTTCAATGATTTGATTCACTAATCCTTTTTTTATTCAATAATCAGATTAGTAACCAGAACTTTATAAGTTCCATCCATGCGTGCAGACACGTTCATACATATGTATGTAGATTCATGCATACATATCTGCACATATGCTATATTTAATCAAACCCTTAATGAACCAACCTTATTCATGTTCTTTCATTAGTTAAATTAATTTAAACTTGTTGTCAGGTTCAGTTCATATACTATTGAGTCGAATCTTTGAAGGCAATAATGCATATTAATGCGATGGAACGTACCATGCACAAGAGCACTGCAAGGCAAAGTGATCATCTTGTGGCTACAACAATAAAGATATGAGGAACCAATAGGCGACCATAACAGCATGCAACAACGAGCTCAAGTGGTTTCTAGGTGCATTTTGTTGGTTCTCAGTGTCAAGGGGAACCATGAAAATAGGAAACGGGTGATTGTGGGTATGGCACCTACATGTAAGGATACAAATGGATATGGATATATTTCTGTCACAGTGCCCATTTTAAACAGATTCTGACATCCTATCCATTTTAATGTAGATAGGGATATGATATTTATTACATTGATAACCGGAAATAAATATATTCGAATCAAAGTATCCTTTTTCATATATAAATTGTTGTAGAATTATTTTTAACCATATGCAACACAATTTATACCTTCTTTTCACATTTGATGAAATAAATACCTCAGTACATGCATATCATGTGTAATCCATCCAATACATGTATATTCAAACTAATCCATATAGAGTAATTCTAACATTATACATCTGAGTCCTATTTGTTTTGTTGTTGTATCCGTTTTTAAGGATATGGTAACGTAGTGTCATAGTTCCCAGATCGATCAATATCTATATATGCATCCATATTCGTATTTAAAAACAGATAAGGATATGGTAGTACATATATCCATATATGCAACTGGTCGTTTGCATCCCTTCAAACAATGGCAATGTTGTGCATGCCAGACGGCAAGATACAACTAGGGGCCAACTCTCGAAGTTGACCCATATTGCAGTCTGAATGGCATTACAGTGGTGATGACATGGCCTCAAATTTAGTTGAAATTCGACCGAATTTCAATCAAACTTTAGTTTCGACAAGTGACCGTATGGTTGACGTTTCAAACTTTAGGGTGGCCGATAGAAGAAATGGGGACTGAAATGACCAAAATTTCGAACGAATTTTGGTTGAAAATCAACGGTGACCGAAATCGATATTTAGGGCCTTGGGTGATAAGCTGTTGATATAGAGAGTAGCGATGGTAATTCATGAGTATATTGTTGTGGATTGATGTTGATGTTGCCAATGTTAAATATTTTTCCATGTTTTCTTCGTTGATTACTTATTGTAAGGAGACCATTGTAGCCTGACAGTATCAATGAGCTTCATATAAAACTTTGTATCTCCGTAAAATTGTCCTAGAAGCTTTTTCATACCCATCAAAAGGAGATGATGTGCAAAATTTTATTTCACTCCAAATCCTCCTATCGTATTTAGTAGGATTTTCAAATTATGAGAACGATTTGGATACCATGCTCTGTTACAATAGAAAATCAAGAATGAGAAATGTTGATGTAGCACAAGATTGTGGTTTTGAAACGCAGAGATACCCAAAAAGAGAGAAAGATGAAAATGGAAAACTGGAGAAAGTCTAGATTTAATCTCAAATAAGAATTTTAATCAACCCAAAAACCACTTTATATAGAGAATGTATGGGATTAAAAAAACTAACAAACCCTAACTTGACTTCTGAAATAGCTCATAATTTAAATAACAAAATTACCTTATTATTTTTAAAAAAATCCACTAATCTCAATTTATATAAAAAAATAAAAAAAAATTATAGAGTTAAAATAGATGAAAATTGACTAATCCATATTCAACCTTAATCCCCAGTGTGGCTACATCACCCTAAGCATGGTTAATCACACCAAACAAATGGAATGAAGATGGTTGACGAAGAATCAGGGACACCTTGAAGTAATCTAGGAAGTGTAGAGTACTTGAAATTCTCACTGGAGATCCGACCACCTCTCAAGCCACCTCAGCCTTCGTTGCCAGTGCCTAGTTGTACTAAGCTACGATCCACCGAATCTTTCCAACTCGGACTACCATATATTTTATAGGAAATTGGAATTTTCCATCTGGTACATGGCAAGACATGGGAGCGTGCTGCATCTTCTGGAAGATGGTGTGAAGTCTCCAGTTTTAGATGTTCTATCTACAGTAAAAGGTCCCAGGTCGAGCTCCTCACATACTCAAATCCCCACTACCCGCAATTAAGCACAAAACTCAACCCGCGACTAAAAGAACCCCCAACTCTTATCTCAAAAGTAAAATCTTTTATCAGCTGCCAAGTTCAAAGTTCATGTAAATATCAAAAATTCCCATAACCATCACGAGCACCTTCGCAAAAGGCAATAGAATACGTAGCAATTTCCCCTACTGACATTCATTTAGATTTCGGACGACAGATTCCCTAAGAAATATCCATCACAAACCCTAATCTAACACAAAGAACGCCATTGCTACTAAATAATGGAATTTCGGGCGGCATTCGTGCATACCAAGAGATTATTGGATTTGATGTAGTTCCAGACGGAGATGAAGAAGCCGAGGCGCGAGGTCTGCGATTGGCCGACGAATTCGCGGAGAGTGGAGGGGAGATTGGTGACGTCTATGAGATTCGCGAGCTTCTTGGGGCTCTCGGATACCACCTTCCTCGCACTTCCGCCCACCACCATCTCGCTCAAGCTCAAGGTGGGTTGGGGGGCGCTTGTTGTGAGGTCGGAAGGATTGGGGGTTCAGGGTTTATCAAAGGTGTTTAATAAAACACTTTTTTTATATATTTAAAAAATGGGATATTTACACCCATAAGCCTGAGTAATATGGTAATTACCCCAGAAACCCTCTATAAACACTAATTATCCTCAGGACCCTGAATAACCACGCCGTTTTACATATATAACCTTCCGTTAGTTTCGTTCGTTAACTCAACCAGATAGTTGAGTTAATCTAACCCAATCATGATCTAAGGGCTTAGATTAATAAAAAAAAGAGGTGGGCTTGCAGCCATGGGGTCCACGGAGTGCGACGGGCGACGACGAAGGTATGCGGGCGATACGTGCTGAGGCGGGCTTGCGGGCGAGGGTAGGCGGAGGCGCGTCCGAGGGGTGGCTGGGGGTGAGGTGCGGTGAGGTGCGACTGACCTGGGGGGTGAGGGAGCGGGCCTGGACCTGCAGGCGGATGGCACGCGGGGGTTGTGCCGGGGCACGATCAGGACCGCAGGGGGGTTGCTCTGGAGCTCGCGGGGGTGCCTGGGGGTTGTGCCGCGGCGCGGGTGCAGGGGGGTTGCCCTGGAGCTCGCCGGGGCGCGCGGGGGTTGTGCCGCGGCGCGGGTGCAGGCGGAGGGTTGCCCTGGAGCTCGATCCCAGGAGGGGGAGGGGGTGCGACCGACCGGGGTGGATTCGCAGGCGGAGGAGGCGCGAGCGGGGGGTGGGGGCGGCGGGCGTGACCGACCTGGTGGGGGCGCAGATTCGCAGGCGGAGGCGCGACCTGGGGTTCGACCTGCAGGCGGAGGAGGTGCGAGGGTGGGGGGGGTAAGCGGATTCGCAGGCGGAGGCGCGACCTGCAGGAGGAGGAGGCGCGGGAAGGGGGTGAATTTTACCCTTGCGCGCAGGGGGGTGGGTATGGAGCTGGCAGGCGGAGGTGGGGGCCCGATTGGAATGGGACAGGGGAGGCATCGTCCGGGGCTGCGGAGGGGGTGGGAGGAGTCACGCGGGGGAGGGGGGGCTGCTGGCGGAGGCGCGCGGGGGAGGGGGGGCTGCAGGCCGGGGCTGCGGAGGGGGTGGGAGGAGTCACGCGGGGGAGGGGGGGCTGCCGTCCGGGGCTACGGAGGGGGTGGGAGGAGTCACGCGGGGGGGGGGGGGGGGAGGGGGGGGCTGCTGGCGGAGGCGCGCGGGGGAGGGGGGGCTGCAGGCCGGGGCTGCGGAGGGGGTGGGAGGAGTCACGCGGGGGAGGGGGGGCTGCTGGAGGAGGCGCGCGGGGGAGGGGGGGTTGCCGTCCGGGGCTGCGGAGGGGATGGGAGGAGTCACGCGGGGGAGGGGGGGCTGCTGGCGGAGGCGCGTGGGGGAGGGGGGCTGCAGGCGGAGGCACGAGGGGGCGGGGGGACCTGGGATGGTGGGTGCTGCTTGGAGGTCGAAGCGGAGAGGAGGAGGTTGTCGGAGGAGCTTGCTGCTTGGAGGAGGAGGTGGGTGCTGCTTGGAGGAGGAAGAGGATAAGGTGGAGGAGGAAGGTGATAAATGAACTTTTTTGTAAATAATAGAAACTTAAAGGGTATAAATATAAAATACATAACGGATACCGTCAATAGTTAACGGTAAAATGGATGGAAGTTGACTCAGGGTTATGTAATGTAAGGGTTAAACATTATTCGGGGTTCTGGGTGTAATTCGTGCTTGCGCAGGGTTTCTGGGGTAATTACGAGATTACTCAGGGTTATGGGTGTAAATATCCCTTAAAAATTATGCCATTTTTTTAAGCAAGCAACTTGAAAGTCAACTCCACGTATTGAAGTGAAACAAAAATAATAATAATTTCTTAAAAGAGTTTTAAAAAAAATGTCATTAAGGCGGAGAAAAGATAACAGTAGAGTTACTTGTCATGCCAATGAAGCTTCACTAGTGTGCATACCCGCGCTTCGCGGCGTGAGTACTTTTTTTGGGTAATCTATGAAATTAAAAGGAAATAATATAATAACGTATTAGAAGCATTATATGAAAAATATGTTGGAACGTATTGCGAAGAAATTTCGCTGGTCCGGAAGGTACATTTTTTCAAATAGTATGCTTCAGTTTCATAACTGAAAAGATAATGGTATCTTCTAGTAGATATATAATTAAAATAAGAGCAAAGGAAAGAATAAAAGTTCAAATACATAAATGAAGTAAAGTGAAATACAGTTGCAAAAAGCATACTTATTTTTTTTTGATCCAATGTTGGTCCCACCATAGTTGTTATTTATTACATTTAGGGAAATCTGTTTTTAGAAAAACAAAATTCATTATATTTTTTTTATAATTTATCTTATATATAACTTATGTATAATAAATATATTTTATTATATACATTAACAAATTTCAATTTTCACTTTATTATTCTATATTTAACTTTATAATATAGCTTTATATATATAATATTAAGAAAATATGCTATATATATTAAGATAATGATTTCAATAGATCCCGTTGTTCATATTTATTTTTTTGCAGACTCTATCATCTCATTTTTTATGGAATAGACATTTTATAATATATTAAGTTTAAAAATAAAAATAAATTCAATGTATTTATTAAATACTCCTTCATTACAGATTATTTATATTTTGTATTTTCAAATTTAAAGATAGAACTATTTCCATTTTTTAAAAAGATATGGGTATACACAAAATTATAAACAAAGTATATTTTTATATCTTAATAATCTTAATAGTTATAAAAAATATTAAAAAAATATGTTCTCATGTAAAATGTCTCATATTAGGGTATTAAAAAAGGTATTGAGAATAAATATATTAATACTTCAAATTGAATTTCGAAGAAACGTTTTTCCGTACATACTTAAATCGTGAAAATGATATAGATTGATTTTTTCATTATCAACTATTATTTATATATCATATTATTTAATACTACCGAATTATAATAATAAATATTGCTACAATGTATCTTAGAAGTTATCGACATGGAACTTCTTCAATTTAAAAAAGATATAAGTATGCTTAAAACTATACACAAAGTATATTTTTATATCTCAACAATCTTAGTTTATAAAAGATTGGAAAAATATATTCTTATATAAAAGGTCCCATATTTGGGTATTTTAAAAAGTAGTGATAACAAAATTATTGATGCTTCAATGTGATTTTTTATGGAACATTATCGCATACATATTTAAATTGTCAAAAAAGACATGGATTGATTTTTTCCATTATTAACTATTATTTATATAATATATTATTCCACATAAACTGATTAATTATTATTGTTAAAAAAATATCTTAGAAATTATTATCATATAAAACTTCATCCATAAATAACGACATACATATACTGAAAGTACAACCGAAGTATATTTTTATATATCATAATCTTAATATTTAAAGGTTTCATATTGGGATTTATTTAAAAAAAATATCAAGAATATTTATATTGATGCTTCAAATTGATATTTTTTATGAACATTATCAGATATATTTTTAAACTATTAAAATGATATAGATTGAGAAAAATTGATATTAATTATTATTTATATAACATACTATTCAACACTTTCCATTGATTTTATTACTACTACTCCGTATCTTAGAAATTATTGACACAATACATAACATGTTTATATAACATGTTTATTATGCTATCAATTTAATATGGTATTATTAATACTAATACTTGAGATTACTTTTAAAAATATTTAAAAATTAGATGAAGAATGTGGGTTTGAAAAAAAATACTAAATTTGGAAAGAAATTATAACTTTGAAAAATGGGAGAGAGAAAGGCAAAGTGTGTGGGTAATAAAAAAGAGAGAAATTGGGTTGATTTGAGAGAGGGGGGAATTGAGTTCGAGAGAGAGAGAGAGAGGAGGGACACCCGGAAACGTGATTTGAGGGAGAGAAAGAGGGAGGTTCCGCGGGCATAACGCCCAATGGGATTGGAGAGAGACAGACGAAGGGGGATGGGAGTGGGAGAGATTGGGGAGAGGAAGAAGGAGACACTTGTCAAGTGGGTTGGGAAAACTATGGAAGGCTGTATCCCGATATATCGGCGATATATCGCCGATATATCGATATCGACATGGGACCGATATCGAAATCGATATATCGATATATCCGATTTCAGGCATTTCCTTCAGGAAAATCCTAGATATAGCGATATATCGGCGATATATCGGTGATATATCGCCGATATATCGATATCGACACGATATCGAAACGATATCGATATCGATATGTCCCACTAGTAGTTATAGACTAGTGTATTTGCTTGCGCTTCGCAGCGAGTCGGTTGAAGTTTTATTTAAAAATTATAAAAACTAATCAAGGTATTAAAGTATAATTTTCTTTTATAGAATAAATAAGTGAATATAATATTTTTGGAAGAGTATCATAATTGTTAACAACAACCATGTATCACATGATAAACATGTATTATATCATACATGGGATAATAGAACATTTATTTTTTCAAATAAAGGACTACCTAAAATGGAAACTAAGACAAATAGCTTAACATTATTATCATTATATCTATGACAAAGTAATCTAAGTAATATAAATCTAACAACCACTGAAATAATTACAGACATCAAAAAATAACTTAAAAAAAATCAATTAATTACTTTCTAGTACTCGATGGATTAAACTTCAATTTCCTAGATCTCATTCTCAAATGAAAGAAACTACAGAAAAATCCCAAAAGTTAAATGTAATACTTACTCTTGCAATGTGATACTTAATTTTCCCACATGATATTTTAGTGTTTAGTCTTATACTATGAGACCATTGCTATATTGTAGTAGCTAGTGGTAAAGATGAAGACTATTTTACCTTTAATATTATTTTTTTCATTGTACAGAAATATTTTTTAGGTTATCTAACCATAATAGAAATAATGGACTTTTATGAGTTAGTTACATTCTCCATTCATTATATTTTTGATTGAATTTATTATTCACATTAGATTTTGATGCTTACAATGTGATTTTGATATGAAAACACTCGTAAATTGATTGCATTAAAAAGTTTAAATTGCTTTACAATAGATTCACGTGGAAGGATAACTTGCCAACATTAAATGAAAATAAATAGTTAGTTTTGTCCTGTTCCAATTACAAAATGGGTAGATAGAAAAAAGTGGGTGTTTTGCATTTCCTACATGGAGAGAGAGAGGGGGGGATGGGGGAGAGAGAAGCGAGGGGAAAGATGGGAGTGCGGGAGAGACAAGGGAGTGCGGGAAGTGGCCTAGGAAGTGCCACGTGTCCGGCTGAGGGAGAAAGTTGAAAAAACCCAACTATAGTTTACTTTATTATAAGATTTATATCTACAAATTTAAATTCATTTTAAATTATTTTTTAATTAGTACTGTATTTCATAAATAAGTTTGTTTTATGGTATTTTTTTAATTAGTATTGTATTTCACAATATTAACATTACATATAAGTATAATTAAATTTTAATACAATAGTAAAATATCAACATGGATTTTTACACACAATGATTATAAAATTTGAATTTGAATAAACTACTACGTTTGGAAAAATGTAACTTTAGAATAAGGGAGAGAGAAAGAGGGGAGGGTGGGTAAAAAAAGAGAGATAGAAAGTGTTGTATTTGTTTTAATACAATAATAAAATATATACATTAGATTTTACCTACATTAATTACAAAATTGGAATTTGAATAAATTACTAAGTTTGGAAAAATTGTAACTTTGAAATGATGGAGAGAGAAATATGAGAGTTGGTAAAAAGGGAGAGATAAAAATGATGAATATATTCTTAATATGATACTGAAATATGAAGAGAGAAAGATGAGAGAGTTGGTAAAAAAGAAGAAACAAAAAATGGCGAATATTTTCTTAATATGATAATATTTCTTTTTATAAAATTTGATTTTTTTACCAAAAAATGAAATAAGATTTTTGGTTTAATTATATTTACATAATATATTTAAAAAAACAAACCTCAATACATGCATGCCACTATTTTTAAAAAATAGAAAAAAGATCATATAACATGTATATTTATAAGCTATTACGTTAACACATTTATACATTTGATTAAGATTTTTAAATAGATTTTACTAAAAAATCAAAGGATTAAATTGTTATTTGAATTTATACTTTTATTGAAATCATTATGATAAAATAATAATTATTTTTTATTAATATAGTTTATATATTTGATATTAGTTTTAATAAAACTATTATTTATACCGTAAACAATCATCCTATGATTGTAAAAATATACTTTAGTAATCCATAGACATATAAAATGTATAAGAAATGATGTGAAAAGATTTCAAATCCATTCTATTGATGGATATAACTAAAATGAAATATAATATTTATATGTCAACTAATTTAAAGAAAAGATGAAGGGAAAATAAGTTAAGTATGTATTACATTTAAAAAAATACTATTATTAAATTTTAGATTATTTTTTAAAATTTTTATTAATAAACTACTGATAAAAGTATAATTTTATCATTTTCGTATTCATAAGATAATTTTATATTTATTATTTATTGAATTATTTGTATTACATAACAACCTAAACATCAATTGAAAATTATTTTCAAATTATATTTTTTATTTCTTTATTATAAGATTCATATACATATATTTAAGTTTGAGTTAATTTTTTAATTAATATTATATTTCATAATTAATTGTGTTTTAAAATATTTTTAAATTATTATTGTATTTCACATTTTTACATCACATATTTTAGTATAATAATAAAATAAATATATATTTTTACCTACGTTGATTACAAATCTAAATTTGAATAAATCATAAAATTTAGAAAAAATGCAACTTTACATGATATTTAAAATTATACTTTAATAAATATAATTGATATATGTGAATATTAATTTAATAAATATAAAGAAAAATGTTATTTGTAATTTTAAATTTAACATATATATTAGAGGAGAGAGAAGAAGATGTGAAAGGGAGAAGATTACAAATCTGAATTTGAATAAATTACAAAATTTGGAAAATACAACTTTACATGATATGTAAAATTCTACTTTAATAAATATAATTGATATATATGAATATTAATTTAATAAATATAAAGAAAATATGATATTTGTAATTTCAAATCTAACATATATATTAGAGGAGAGAGAAAAAGATGAGAAAGGGAGAGAGATAGTGAGTGGAGAGAGGGAGAGAGAGGAGGAATTAAAGGAGAGAGAAAAGATCAGAGAGAGAGGAAGAGGGAGAGAGTGTGAGTGGAGAGAGAGAGTGGAGGGAGAGAGTGTGTGTGTGTTCGAGAGAGGGGGTGAGGGGAGACGGGGGAGAGGGAGAGAATGGGGAAGAGAGGAGAGATTGTCACATGTCATGCAAGGAAGTGGGGGAGGAAAAAACCCACTATTAGGGCCCGTTCGGTAGGAGAATAAGCAAGAATAAGGATGGAGAATAAGGTTCTATTCTCCGTTCGGCTGGAGGATAAGAATAAGGAGAATAAGGTGAAATAATGGTAGGTAAGGTGGGATAAAGATAGGAAAAAGAGTGAAATAAGATAAAATAATGGGGAATAGTCGTACCACGGGGAACCGTGTTGGGGGCTTATTCCCCTTATTCCATTCCCCCTTAACCTCCTACCGAACACGCCCTTAGTGTGGGTTAGAGATTTCCCAACTTGTTTGAAGACATGCTAACATCAAATGAAAAATCAATAATTAATAACCCTATAACCATGAAATAGTGTTATTTGCTATAATCTCGATATTGTTGCAAGAGTTGTTGTAAATATATTACATTGAGCCATCTAGTGTAGTCAAATGAAGGTAAAAACAATAATGCAAAGTTTGATGAAGCTTGATGAACTGTAAAGTGGTCAGACTGCTGATAGAATTTAATCATCATAAGCTCTCTAGTTGTATGGTTTGGTGGTAGTGTAGTGTGCCTACTACTCAAAAGATAAGGGTTCAAATCCCTCTTGTAGGGGTTGCGTTAAGTAGTCGACGGTTAGTATAAAAAATAGTCGAATCTTTCAATATGAATTTATAGGGGGGCCCTATTTATAGTGGGAGAAGGCTTCGCCATTTTTTATAGGCTCTCAAGTCGATTGTCAGAACTTGGTGGTGGACAATATTTAGACCTCTAAAAATAAAAGGGCGGCTATTTATGAAATGAGAGGTAGAATCTTCACCCAATTTACAAAAAATCGCATCTGCTCGCAAGTTTGATAAGTGTGGCATATGAGATAGTTATAGACTGAAGTAGATTTTTAAGACCTATAGATTTAGTTGATAATAATCATAAATATTATGTTTAGATATTAGCAGATGTTTAATTATACATCTGTAGGAAGGTTACCCCTATAATAAAGAGGGTTATGCTCAAGTAGTAGCTATCCAAAAAACTAGATTCACATATGGGTCTATTAGCATACCAAGTGTGGACTTTTCAAATCATAAAAAAACCATTATTCAATTTATGTACGTGGAGAGCATTTCAATTTACCTGTGAAATGAACAATCCCTTTTTCACATTCCACGAGAAATTTGATCTCAATTATTGATTTGATGAATAAATCAATAATTGCATTAAATAATGGAACTATTGATTTATAATGGAATGGAAGTTATAATTGCATTAAATTGAACCTATAATCTATGCTCAGTATTCTTAAAAAAAGGAAAGCTCGCGATCAGACTCGCAAGCTTGAGAATAATGTTTAGAAAAGGTATGACTCGATAATTTGATGGTGACGATGCTCAACAAGCATGTTTATTATTTGGATGGCATACTCACAGTAGGTCAATACGTTCATCTATTTCAAATCAATGCAACTCTAGTAGCATTTGATGGAGATGTCCGCAACAAGGGTACTTCTCTTGGCCTTCTAATGAACATCTCGAACATACATTTTACGAGAGCAATCTAGTCTTTCCTTGTGAGAAAACAACATGTCTTTACAAGTATGAAGGATCGTGGAGATAAAATATCCTTAACAGAAGGGATGATGGGGATAAACACATCTCTTCTTCTTGAATTTGGCCTCAGAGTTGTTTATTAAGGACACTAAAAGGTGTTTGGAAATCTTGGGTTAGCAAATGTTTGAGAGATCTCGGAGGCTTCCGAACGTATATAACACCCTCAGGATAGAGTAGAGAGAAAGAGGGGGGCAGAGAGAGAGAGAGGAAGACAACACATATTGCATCAATTATTCTAGCTTCCACTGGATGATGGTTTTTCATTCTCGTCTTCATGAAAAGAGTTGAAACAAATATTCCCTCTTTAGTCATGTTCACTTAATTTCTTTTATAGAAAGTAATGCATGAGATCAATAGTGATGCACTATAAAACGGGCATCTTCTCTTTCCACTACAAGAAATCTAACATTTTCTTATAGGTGAAAAATCTCAAGAAATAGTGTCCACTAACTAGCAACTAGAGTCATCAGAGATGGTGTGACAAAAGTTCTTTCTTAATGGGTGACCTTGTATTATTGGAAAAACAACCTTTCTTAATTGGAGATCCAACCATTAGGGTGGCACTTCCTAATGGGAAAAGATGCAAACATATACGGATATATCTATATCTGATCCCCTATTGCATCCATGTAATATTAGATTTTGATATATGTATATGTATCTATTTTAATATAATTATATGTATATCACTTTAATATTCAAAAAATATATGTATATGCCTATTCGTTTTCATATATAAGTGTATATGCATATTTATTTTTCACCATATATGACAATATTTTATACCTTCGTTAACAATTTTTTTGTATAATTATTGTGATATAGGAACATTTATGATATTTATATCATTTATATTCCAATGCTTGTATATTTAAGCTAATTTATAGAGTATTTCAATATTATCTGTGTTTGATCAATATCCATTTTTTAAAGATATAGTAACATAGTTTTCATATCCATAAAGACAGTTTTTACCTCTGTATTTAAATTTAAAAACAGATAAGGATATGGTAGTGTCTATATTTGTACGTGTATTCGATCGTTTGCATCCTATCTAATGGGTGTCTAATGAATCCATGTTTTACTAATTGTACTTACATTTGACCCAAATTCCTTGACAAATACATGTAGGGTAACATATAAAAGTTCCTTCTTGTGCAAATCACCATGTTAATAAGAACCCAGTAATAATACAAAAACAACAGAACAAGAAAAAGAGAAGGAAAATAGATAAAGGATGCACACTATGTATTTATGTACAAACTAACCAAGAAGTATAAGAATAAATAAGGTTATAGATCATATTTATGACCCTAAACAGAGACTAGGTCAGACTGAACAGGTCGACAAATAAATAAAAAAGAACAATCAGATTAAATAAAAAATGGTGTCAATAACATGTATTAATGTAGAGAAACTTTAAATAGTCATAAGTAATTAATTTTGAGCTCCTTTTGAAATGATTCTTATCATATTTTGTACATGAATTATATATTAAAATACAAAAATAGTAAAACAAATACAACCTCAATAAGCGTGAAGAAAATCCAAACTCCAATTTGCCAAACCCCAACTTCTCGAGCTTGTATATATTTTTATAGAACTCCAATTCATGCAACTCAATGATAAACTTCACTTTGAATAAAAATACTAAATTCTAAATGTTTCAAAATATCCATAGGTGAAAGAGTCAATTTTTGGATTTTAAGCCCCTTTGTACATTTGTAATAAATAAATAGAAAATTTCAAACTTTTCTATACTTTTCACTTTAAATCCAAATAGCATAGTTCTTTTTGTAAGCTTTTTAATAAAAATATGTTAAAAAAACTAAATTAAAAATCACACCATGCATACATACTAATATAAACCAAAACCTTAATTATTTTTGTGAACTCCAATTCAACTCTAATCAATCCTTTAAATTTTTGGGGGTTGGATAGGGTTCATTTGGAAATTATGTTTTAAGACCTTATTGTATATATGTGCAATGGATTTTGAACTTCAATAATCTTTACGAGGCCCAACTTTATTTTATTTTTTTAGAAAAGATCATTTGACATCATTTTATATAAGGCAATAAGTTAAACATCAAATCTGAAGGCTCCACCACCATAAAATTTTAGTGCATGCCTAAATGTTTCGATGCAGAGAGTTAGCGCTCAAATTTAGCGCTTTTATAAGATGATTTTATGAATAGTTGTAGACCTTTTTTCACAAATTTCCAAATGTTAGAATCTTTGGCATTATATGTGAGGTGTAAGGATATATGTCTACCACAAAATTCACAAAGCGAACCAAATCCCATTGAAAAGTTATTCATCCTTCTATGAGATCTATGTTCTCTTTACTCAATATGTTAGCACCCAAATTTAGGGCTTTATAAGATGATCATGAATAGCTCTAAACCCTTTCTCCATAGGTTTCTAAATTCTAGAATCTTCAACATTATATGTAAAGTGTAAGGATATATGTCTACCACAAAATTCGCAAAGCAAACCAAATCACATGAAAATTTCTTCCGTCCAATTCTATGAGATCTATTTGCTCTTTATCAACGTAGCATTTTTTAAACTTTCAATATCCACTATGCCCACCCATCATTTTCTTTAGGGCAATAAATTTCTTCTAGGCCACCAGACACCTTCTTTTGTAGTTGAATTTGGCATTAAGATTCCCATTACAAAGGAATTTTTTTATCTTGTCAATCTTTTAGATGATGTATTTTGGTAGTTTAAGGGCAGATGGGAGAATATTTGCCATGAAGGTTCGTTTAGGTATGCCTTTCCTCCTGGTTGCGAGAGAGAACAAGATAGAGAGAGAGAGAGAGAGAGAGAGAGAGAGAGAGATGAAGAAGGGAGGGATAGATCGGAAGGGGGAGCTCCCGTGAGGCAAGCTTCTTGTGAGCGATGGCATTCTCCTCCCAGTGGGAAGTTATTTATAGGGCGTAAACCCTCGCTACGTCCGCCCCCATCCTTCATGCCCCTATCAGTTAGGCGCCCTCGTCGCAACCGCCAGAGGCAGTTGCTTGACCCTGCAGTCATGTAGGTTGTTCTACATGCCAATGGAGTGAGGCAAGTGTCCAATAGGTGAACCTAACCGAGAGGGCCAACATGAGCACCTTCCAATCCTATGTTTGGCAAAAAAAATTGTCTATAAGTGTTTGCTAACTATTAGCCTTAGGCATTTGGGGGTAAGGGAATCTCGAGTACTTAATAAGAAAATCTCGTACTGATCATCTATGGTAGTACTCCACCTCTCATTCCTCAGTTTGTGAGAGGTTCAAACAATGGATATAGAATTAGTTTTATCTATATGAAGTCTATATAAGTGTGAGAAAATTTTAGGAGTGGCTAATAAGTTTTTAACATCTCCGGTATTATATTGGATAAAAATGAGCAAATCATCAGCAAACTGAATATTTGTAATGTGTACGCCTATATCGAGCATATTGAAATCATGAATGAGTCTTCGAGAAGTAAGATTTCTTAGTATTCCATCCTATATGTTCACAACGTTGATGAAAAGGAGGGGGAATTTGACCTCCTAATGTACATCTTTTTCAGGTTTAAAGAATCTTATATCATGTCTATTTAATTTTAATGAAATGATTGTTGTGTTTAGGATAACCAAGTAATAAATTTTATCAAAAAATCCTATAGTTTCGAGGCTTCTGATATAAAAGTCTCCTTTGAGGGTATTAGAAGCTTTCCTAAACTATATTTTTAGGATTCATACTTTTGTTTCACATTTCATTCAGAATCCGCGAATTTCAGAACTGTATGCGAATTTCAGAACTGTATGAAGGCAGTCATGCAATGATATATTCTTTTAGAAAGACATACTGGATTGGAGGGATCAACAATTGGAGTTTTTTTGTTAGTGACTTAGATTTTGATAATGACTTTGTTGTATATTTGTTTTGTATCTTGGTTAACTTTACATATAGAAGCTCAATGATGAAAAGTATCCGAAAGCTATTTAGCCGAACCGAAGCCTAAAGCAATTGTAAAAAACTTAGCTTGAAGGCTCAAGGCTTAGAATCATGTTACATAAAGAATCAAAGAGAGTTTCGTTTCCAAAAGCTCAAGTGATTTGAAGACTTTGGAGGTCAAAGATGAGAAAAGAATACCTCTATGATATATTACACAATTTTTATTTTATGTTGAAAACAATCTTATAGGTTTGCATGTTCTTTGATGAGCAAGCAAAGCTAAACTAGAATCATCAATATCTCTAAATTGATTTTTGGACATATGATTAATCACCTTGATACCCTGATCGATCACCCTTGATTGATCATCTTTTATCAATCATTTCTTAATTATTGATTTTTTAACATGATCGACCAGATTTTTATCCATGATCGATCACCATTGATTGATCATACTTTAATCATGATCGATCACTTTTCATGATTTTTGGAAATTAGAACGTTGGGACTTCCATTTCGCAAATTAATAGCTCTTTTGAGGACAACCCTGTATGAGAGACCTTATGGCTCATTGTTTGAGACATATAACCAACAAGAAACATTCTCTACTCTCAAAAAAAAAGAAAGAATGATGTCCTTGTATGATATTCGAGTTATTTCAGTGTTTCTACGCTCTCGAGCTCTCTTCAATCCAAAGTTGTCTAGTTACTGAAGTTATTGGTGCTCAATGTGGTCTACTGGGATCATTATCATCATCATCATGAGCTGGACTTGGGCCTCGTATGTACGACCATTTGTTTTTTGGGCCGAGCTCATGCTTAGGTGATCAGCTCGACCCGGTAAGTCCGCTAGTCTGGCTCGAACTTAAGCCCATTTTAAGGTTTGCGAGCCTCATGTGAAATTAAGACAATGGTAAGACCCGCTAGCCTGCCCCAAGCTCTATTAAGTCCTTTTCTACATTCCAGAATTTGTACCACCCGCAACCTCACTCATGAGCACGACTCCAATGATCCAATCCCTAATTTTATTGTTCCACATTTAGTCCTACGTCTCCCAACCCAACCCGACACCTCTTATCCCACTTAGGGTTTTTCGTACGCGAAGCTTCCCCTCCCTAGAAGTAGGGGCGTTTATCGATTTGAACGAGTCGAGTCGGTCGTGATTCAGACTCAAACTTGATAATAAAACTTGGACTCGAGCTCGGACTCAATAAGCTTCAAGCCCTGAAATGCTAACTCAAAGCTGAGCTCGTTGAGTTTGAGTTGGCTCATGAGCCTCTTAATGAGCCTAAATATTGATGTTGTATCTTTTGCCTATAAAATAAATTAAATTTCTATGATAAAAAATCGAAGGAGACACCAAAAAACAACATAACAATGACCAGTATAAGAACCAAAACCAAGTCCATTGACACATTTTATTTCACGATAAACATCTTGACTTGAAAAATTCTTGTCTCCAGAGCCTCTTTGGACAAGGAATGTAGTCATGAACAATTCTAAATGTAACTTCCTCTCTTTAGCTTTAGTTCTAGACATGCACCAAGCTTGCACTGCTTATTTCTTGGCCGAAGTTATGGGAGATGACGAGCAGATCCTCTGCAGTACTGCAGAGACTGCTATAAATTCATGGATCACCGGAGCCGCTCGATCTTGATCAAGCGATTCGCACGAATTCAAAATTTTTGTGGAGCCCTTGCCAGTGCTAGCCCTTGGGAGCAGCTATAGTAGAGTTACTGCTTGTGCACGAAGTCGCAGGACAGAAGGAGAGGCTCATTCACCCACCCATAGTAACTCGGTAAGCAAACGGATCGGGGGAATATGGATAAGAAACCTGTGACTGCAATATATGTGAAAATTCACAGGTTGCTCCAAGTGACTGATAGGAAGAAACCTGTAAAAACAATGTTTCGATCTCAACATCGACTCATCACAAAACTTACCATGATGAACCTCTCTGCAACAGACGAAGTATCTTTGCCTGAAAATAAAGCATTATTTTCGCAAATAATTCCAGAGAATCCCTGTGATTGAAAGCACAGTACCAACATAACACCCAGCAATATCAGACATTCAAATAAAAGCTGCTGTCGGAATATTCTCAAATCGGAGCAGACATACACTGCGAGAAAGCTGTGACCAGTAAATAAATGCTGTCGCTATTTTTCGCCACCACGACGAAATAAGCTCATAAACTCATACTACTAATACAAGGCGCCTCATTTGATGCCCATCAGATGAACGGATGGAGTGGTTGAACCCACTTACGTACGTACCCTCGGTAGTTGGACGGAGATCACGAAGCCACATAATTACCTTGGTCCTTGTTCTTGTCAATCTAATCTGATCATGCTTAATCCATTAAACATGCTTGCATGTTATATATATGTGTGCACAAATCCTTCCAGTCCCCACAACCTCAAAGCTAACTCAAGTTCAGATGGGCAGCAAACTGCTACAATGGGCAGTGGTGCTGGCAATCGCGGCGACAGCCGCGATCGCTACAGCGCAGTCCCTGTGCGGCACGGCAGTGGCGACACTGTCGCCGTGCGAGGCTTACCTGCTCGGGAGCGGGCCTGGCGTGCGGCCCACGGGGGAGTGCTGCGCTGCTGCGCAGCAGCTGAGTGCAATGGCGAACACGGCGGAGACTAGGAGGGAGCTGTGCCAGTGCCTTAAAGACACCGGCCCGTCGTTCGGCGTCCGCCCCGAGAGGGCGAGCAGCCTCCCGTCTCTCTGCGGCATCCGCCTCTCCCTTCCCATCTCCGCCAACGTCGACTGCAACAAGTATATTTAACTGCATCTTCTATCGTATACCTAAGTATTAATTAAAATGTAGATCCTCTGCTGACTATGTCACGAGATGCCATTGATCTTGGTCGTTGGAACGCGATCATTGGTCTTTGACCCTATGGCATAAAGTCAATTGCTTCATTGAACACGTGGATTACATACATGATATGAATAATTCATGAGAATGTCGATTTTGATTTGCAGGATCTGAATGGATGTCAAAGATGGATGGCAGACAGTGATTTTGAGCCTTTGGTTGTGCGGGAATGAGTATGTGAAGAAGCATTGTAATTTTCGGGAATAAGAGTTGGAATAAAGACTGTTTCCAATAATTATACTCTTCTCTATTATGGCATCAACTGCTTTTTTATTTTTCTTCAACGTGTGCATGGAGATAGTTAGGGTTTTTCAAAATTTCGTGGGTCGGTAGCCGACGCCCGACCCGATTGGTTATACGGGTACCCCCCATTTTACAAAAGACAATGCTATCTTTACAAAGCAAAGTACCCATATTACTTAAATGTATTGATTGGGAATGTAAATAAATAAATAAATATGTATATGTATATGTATATATTTACACAGCTGAGTATTAATTCTACATAAACTCATTGTGATTTGCAAATATACGCATAAACCCAATTAGCTGAGAACATAATTGGAAATCAATAGATGAATGTACGACAGAAAAATGTGAATTTTGGACAAGCTTAAAATAATAAATTGATATCATTAAATGAAATTTGAGTTTTATAAAATCGGATAACCAGAATACTTTTGGATAAGGTTTTTCACTTTTTTTTGAGATTTTGATCCCAAAATCGAACTTTATATAATGAATCTTGTATCAATACTCTACATATCCTCCAAATTTCACTCAAATCAGAGCTTACTGGCTATTTATCTTAATGGTTTAAGGTTAAGATCTTTTTTAAATGGACTTCAAGTGCTTAAATCTGGACAGAATATTTTATCATTAAGATAAAATAGCAAATAAGCTCGTATTTGAGCGAAATTTGGAGGATATGTAGATTATTGATCTAGGATACAATTTATAAAGTTGGATTTTGGGATTGAAGTCGCAAAAAAATGAAAAGAGATTACAACACCTCTGTTGTAACTCACGTTGCCACACGCCACCATGCATCGTCATTGCCTGTACGTGGAATCACTTCCATGCATTGTCGTGCATCGCAGTCGCCTCCACATGTAACCTCTTCAGCAAGTCGCCACCCACTCCATGCACAGCTGTCATCGCCACCATAGCGAGGGTGAAGGAGGGGAGGGGCTCTTCAAATTAGGTTATGGAATTGTTACATTCTATTTAGAATATGACAAAATGACCAAGTTAGGTTTTCAAACATTAAAATTAATAAAACTAAAAAGTCAGTTATTTCAACCATTAATTTAAGATTAGAATGATGGGATTGAGGGCTCACCATAAAAATGATGAGCCCTACATTATTTAAAGTTTCTCATATGTATATGTGTGTATATGTAGTATGTATATAGATTATATAATATTTGCAGAGGTGATATTATATACCCAAGTCAGTGTGTGAGTGAACTATGTGAAGAAAATAGTTAAGTTAATAATAAAGTCCTGTAAGAAAGAGCAAGACTATAAAAATCGTAAGGTAAATATGAAGAAGTTGATTTTAATAAAGTTTATATGTGTCATTGCAGAGAGAAATAACTAGTAAGACAAGTCTTCTCAAGCTCACCCCGAGGTTAACTCAACCCCCTCAGACAGAGAAATCATCGAACTAAGATTGACTGCAGATGATTTACAAACAAATGAGGCTGACCAACCAATCAACTCGGAGATTCCACCTTGTTTGGACCCATTATTTGTGGTCAATTCTCCATTATTGGTAGCTAATAACACTACAGGAAGTTCCAGCTTTGGAGACGACAACTGGCGACGGTCATAGCATGACTGTCCCTATTGAAAGCCTTTAGGGACGGTCATGACAAAACCGTCCCCAATACTTAATATCAGGAGACGCTCTGCGAGCTGGCGTCCCCTTTTGTAATAGCTTAATAGGGACGGTCAGTACGACCGTCCCCTCTGCGTAGGGGACCCATTGGGGACGGTCTTGACCGTCCCCTATACGCTTCTGTTGGCGTCGCCTCCGGTCTTATATTTTTTCTGGCGACCAGAGGGGACGGTCCATGGTGACCGTCCCCTTTGCCCTGGCAGGTCTTTTGGGGACGGTTCTGACCGTCCCCAATACCGTTCTGTTGACGTCGCCTCCGGTTTTTTTCCTTAAAGGGAGACCAGAGGGGACGGTCACGATGGACCGTCCCCTCTGCTCTAGCAGGTCCTTTGGGACGGTTTTGACCGTCCCCAATACGCCTCTGTTGGCGTCGCCTCCGGCCGTTCATACTTAAGTGCTGAACAGAGGGGACGGTCACCAAGGATCGTCTCCTCTGCCCTGAGAGGTCCTTTGGGGACGGTTCTGACCGTCCCCATAACACTTCTGTTGGCGTCACATTAGGTCAGTGGCCTGACCAAAGGGGACGGCCGTCCAAGACCGTCCCTTTTGCCCACCAAAGGGGACGGTCTTAAGTGAACCGTCGCCGATCGTCTTCAATGGGGACGGTTGTTATGACCGTCCCCATTGGTTAGATCAAAAAAAACCCCTTCGACCTTCGTTCTTCCTCACTTTGCCCTTTCCCAAAAACGCCGCCCAACGTCGCCCCTCTCGGCCAACGTCGCCCCTCCGCCCTCTTCGTGGTTCCGGTCGTCCTCAATCTTATTTTCTGGTATATAGTAACACTTCTTTGTGTTTATTCTTGTTTATTTTGCTTGATATTCTTGTTTGGGATGTTATTCCCCATGTGAATGGGTTTTTTTGTTATTAGGTTAGGGTTGCTAGATTTGTTTAATGTAATATGTTTTTCCTCATTTTATGATGAAATATCTTGTTATTTATGATAAAACATAGAGATTTAGAGATACATGTTGTTTAATGTAATATCTTGTTGTTTAATGTAATAGCTTGTTGTATAATAATAGGATGAAATCTCTAATAATAGGAATACATTGTATAGAGAAACATGTTATAGGATGAAACTTGATTTAGATTAAACAACATGTTATAGGATGGAACTTGATTTAGATTAAACAACATGTTATAGGATAGAGGATAACATGTTATTGGATGGAACATGTTAAACAACATATTGTAGGATAGAGGATAACATGTTATAGGATGAAACATGATATAGGATTAACATATTATAGGATGAAACATGTTATAAAACATTGCTTGTTTATATTAAATATAATGTGCTTGTGTATATTAGATCCAGAAATTCTTATTGTGTATAAGAGAAACACTTGATTGGGGTTTAGGGTGGAAAACCTTGTTATCTATAATAACATAATGGTGGTGGATTTTATTCTGATTGTGCAGTAAAATGGATAAGTCATGGATGGATAAGAGATACGATGATTTTCAACAATATAAGAGAGGAATGATCGCGTTCTTGGATTGGGCATTTGAAATAGAAAGAGTTAATAAGAAATTTGGTAGTCTTAAGATTTATTGTCCATGTGTGAGATGTAAGAATATTAAATGGGATGTTAGAGAGACAGTGTATAACCATCTTATACTCAACGGATTTTGGTTACATTACTCCATTTGGACTGAACATGGAGAGGGTATAGATTTGCGAATGGATGAGGATATGGGCGTAGATGCAGGAGTCAGTACACAAACCTTGAATAATGTTGATCACGAGCTATTTGAACTAATGGATGATTTAAGAAGACCTGAGACACAAGACAATGGTTTAGATGATAGGTTCTCGAGCAGTTTGCCAGATGCAGAAGATATATTGGCTCCTGGGGTGGAAATGACGCGTTTGCAGTTTTTATTAGAGCTGTTTAAGATGAAAGTAAGGAACGGATCAACTGCAGCAATGATGACAGATGTGCTGGGTTTAATACGAAAGTTATTAAATAATCCTCAGAATTATCCTAAGGATTGGAAAGAGGCGAAGCAACGATTCCGATCGCTTGGTCTGAAATACGAGAAGATCGATGCTTGTGTTAATGACTGTATGCTTTTTCGAGGAGAGAATTCGGATTTAGTTCTTTGTCCATATTGTAAGGCATCCAGGTATAAAGAAGAAAGAAATGATTTAAAGAGAAAGAAGAAGTCGGTGAAAATTTTACGATACTTCCCATTAATTCCAAGACTGAAACGTCTCTTCATGTCTGAAAAAACTGCAAAGTGGATGACGTGACATTCTCATTCAAATAAACGAGATGCTAATGGAGCTATGAGACATCCATCCGATGCAGAAGAATTGATAAAATTTGATCAGAGATATCTGCATTTCTCTAATGATGAGAGAAATGTTCGTTTGGGATTAGCCTCAGATGGTTCCAATCCGTTTGGTAATATGAGTCTGAGTTACAGTATTTGGCCCGTGATTCTGATTGTTTACAATCTACCACCATGGATGTCAATGAGTTCATCATTTATGATGATGACGCTACTAATTCCTGGTCCTAAAGGTCCTGGCAACGCAATTGATGTTTACCTAGAACCGTTAATGGATGAACTAAAAGTCTTATGGACTACTGGAATACCTACATATGATGCATGTAGGAAAGAGATATTTAAATTACAAGCTGCACTATTGTGGACTATAAATGACTTTCCCGCGTACGCAAATTTTTCTTCAATATATATATATATATATAAACTTATTTATGTTTGCTTTGATAACTTTGCAGTCTAGTTTTTCCTGGGACCGTGACCCGGCCACTGATGCTCTGATTTTAGGCCATGGGGCGGAGATGTTGCGTAAATATCGAGGTCGTGTGAAGGCCCGAGTGAGTACTTTGCTTTATATTTAAGTATAAACTTGTTTTTCATCATATAGGTATATAATTAATTTTCTTTGCATTTTAAAGTACTTCGACCTCGAGCTTCCATTGGAAGCCAATTTGGCAAATTGTCCTCCGAATGTACCCGCTGAACAATGGAGGGCGATGGTTTATATTTGGATGGGAGAAGAACATATGGTATGTGACATAAAAATGTGCATTTTATACATATATCATTTGGAATTCTTTTATTAAAATTACTATCTTCGTATAGGGCATCTCAAGGAGAAATGCTGAAAATCGGAGGAAAGGTTTCAAGTCTACCCATAGAATGGGGAGAAGAAATACAAATCAACTGAAGGATGACTTTGTAAGTAATCTACTTTATTATTAGTGTTAAAATTGTAACTATTATATATGTATTAAAATGGTATCCTAAGTTTACTAATCTTTTCACATTAGGAAGTGGAGAACGAGAGAGTGCCCAGCCGAATGGAAGTGTTCGAGAAGTCTAAGAGCCGCGATGTGGGCGGGGAAGTTCATTGGGTGGATCCTGCCTATGGTCCAATTCATGTAAGTTATTCATAACATATATATTTGCATCTTTTTTACAAATTAAATGAATTTGAACTTAAATAAATTTGTAGGAGGAGATGGTCAGGCTCACAACCACTGGCTATGTAGACCACACCGGAACGAGTCATCCACCTCTTACTCCTGATGCGGCCTTCCTCCAGGCGACCGGTCCAGAGCATCAGGGACGCGTCCATTGTGGTGGTCGTGATGCCACCATACGGAATTGGTATGGAGTAGGGACCGGCTCGACCTCTCAGAAGACACAAAGGGAGAGGGAACTAGAGAGTCAGGTGTCTAGCATGAATATGGAGATTCAAGATTTGCACCAACAAATGGCGATTTTCAATGCATTCATGCAGACACATCAAGGTGGAGCGTCGACTAGCCACCCAACAGTTGATGATAATACCGCTGCGAGGCTAGGCGACGACGATGACGGCGAAGAAGAAGATGATGCTAATGACGACGCGGACGACGAGGACGACGGGGATGAGGACGACGACTAGGATAGCTTAATTAGTTTGTAGGATACTTTAGTATATTATATAACTATTTTGAATAATTATTGTAGGATACTGTAGTATTTTGAATGCATGTGTTGTTGGACGAGGACTTTATGAATGTGGATTGTATTTTTTTGTCTGGTGATCGTAATATTTATTATGAATACAGATTTTTTGTAACATGGCAAAATGAGGATCAAATATGGGGCAATGGAAATTTTTTTTGTTAGCAGATGAACAAAGGGGACGGTCATTGCGACCGTCCCCTTCGTTCTTAGAGACGGTTATGACCGTCTTCCTTTCTCTCTTTTGGGACGGTCATGACCGTCCCCCCTGACTGACTTTAAGGGACGGTCATGACCGTCCCCAATAAGATACTTTAAGGGACGGTCACGCCCGTCCCCTATGCCAGACTTTTAGGGACGGTCATGATCGCCCCCTATGTGTGGGTATTGGGGACGGTTTGTAATACCGTCGCGTATACCAAATACGATGTGACCTTTGGAGACGGTCTTATGACCGTCCCCATTGATCAGAGGGGGACGGTCATTTTATCTTTAGCGACGGAAGGTGAACGTCGCCTGTTCTACTCTTTCTTGTAGTGTAAGAAGGTTGATCAATGCAGCTAGGAGATTGAGAGGACGCGTGGCTGATGCAGGTAAATCAGTGAAGAAGATGCATCAAATGTAGGCAATGTGAGGGAGAGAGGATCATAAGGAAGAGGATGACCCCCAGTCATTCGATCGACTGAGACTGAAGGGCGCAAGTGACTCCACATGGCAAGGCACGGGTTAAGTGGGTACATGTGTGAGGATCATTGGAACTGAGGATCCAACGATGCTTGAGGAGGCAAAAATGAGATTCACTTAGCCATTGGATCAAAATATCCAATGACCCAAGGAGGGGCGGAGTGAGATAAGAGGCAGGACCATGTAGCCGTGTTATTCCAGTTGAGGTGATAAGTGGCAGAGAGGATCCTCTGCTGTGGTGTTATGCTTGTTGTGGTCGTGTGAGCCACTCCATCGTGATCGAGTGGTTCACATGATTTTGAACAATACGGGTCCACAAAAAGTGCAAAATCGTGTGAACCGCTCGATCAAGATCGAGCGGCATACACGCATACAACAGACTCTGTTGCCCTCCCGCATGCCGCAGAGGATCCATCCCCGATAAGTGGGGGTAGTTTTTGGAATCGCCAGGGGTGTGCCTTCTAAATGTCCACCCATGTGAGTGCTTACATGACGGGGCTGGATCAAACGGATGGGAGCATCTTTGGCTCTTGATCTTGTGGTTTCGGATGTGCCTTGTTACACTTTCTCCCTCGCTCGATCGATGCGACTGGATCTGATGGTACGGAAAGGAGCATGTAATAGAGAATAAATACTAAAAATTGATTTACTTTGCAGTTGTTATTTATTATTATTAAATATTTATTTAATTGGTATAACAACGGAGTTTGCTACAATAATAACTATTTGTATATGTTTTTTATATTTTGTATAAGATTCGAACTGTATCAATACATCTAAACGTCTATTCGAGAACAAATAACCATGTGATTACTAATTACTTTTATATTAGTATTGATATATTATACGTTGCAATACCTCCACAAGAAAATAAAAGCAATGGTTATGGTTTTCACTGGAATGACCGCAAGAACATGCAAAGGTATGATTATGTGCGCTTTGTAATTGTATTCGTATTTTCATTGGTAAATATATAGTATTCAATTTTTTATTGGGATTTTATCACTTGTGCCCCTCCGAGATATCGCAATTTCAATTATGCCCCTATCTTTTTGATAATATCAGTTGTGCCCCTCAAAACTTGCTAATTTATCACTTGTGCCCCTCGGGTTAGTGACCGTCCATCCACAGTGCAAACGGCCGTTAACTTTGAGGGCAAGAGCGGAATTAGTTTTAGCTTTTTAGGTGGCGGGCACTTTTTGCCCCTCACCTTCCCGGAGATCTTATCGATCCCTGTGACGAGCATCTGCGCCGCGGCCTCGATCTCCGACCTTGCCGCGTCCTTCTGCCGCAAAATCTCGTCTTTCTGCCTCGAAATCTCGTCTTTCTGTCGTGAGAGATCGTCTTTCTGCCGTAAAATCTCATCTTTTTGACGGGAAGCATCATCTTTGTCGCGGTTGGCCTCGTCGCGCTTGCGGATAGCCTCGTGAGCGAGGGCCTTGAGGCGATTGAAGGAGGTCTGGAGGTCGGAGAGCTGGACTTCGGCGGCGCGGCGGGACTGGCGTTCCTTCTCGAGGTCGGACACTCAACTGCCCACCACCTTCCGAGATCGCCGTGCTCGCCCAGGCCTTGGAGGAGACCGGGGTCCCTTTCCTCTGATCTCTGTGGGAGAAGGCGCAGCTGGGCCTCCCGCGGGGGTTTGTGGAGCGGACGGCGGGGCATGGGAAGGTTGTCGAGTGGGCCCCGCAGGCGGCAGTGCCGCGGCACGCGGCAGTGGGAGCCTTCGTGACGCACTGCGGGTGGAACTCGCTAACGGAGGGCGTGGCGGGAGGGGTGCCCATGATATGCAGGCCCTTCTTCGGTGACCAGATGATCAGCACCTGGCATGTGGAGCATGTGTGGAGGGTGGGCGTGTGGGTGGAAGGTGGCATTCTCACAAAGGACGGAGTGGCGGGGGCGCTGAGGAAGGTGTTGGCCTCGGAGGAAGGGAGGGGGATGAGGGAGAGAGCCAGGGAAATCGCCAAGCTAGCGGCGGAGGCTGTGGCTGAAGGAGGGAGCTCCGGCAAGAACCTCCGTGATCTCGTGGAGCAGGGGGGCATGGTGTGGTCGTGCGTGGTGCAGGTGCAGGCGAACTCCGGGCGGAGAGGGAGGAGGAGGTTGGAGGAGGAAGAAGATGTCTCTGGACAATAATACCCCTCTTAAATGCACCAAGGTTTGAAAAAACCATGGTTAAGTCAATTCATTGACGGTCACCCTGACGGGAGGGCACAACTGATGACGGAGAAAGTTTTTAGGGGCACACCTGATATTTTAAAAAAGATAGGGACATAACTAAAATTACGATATCTCGGAGGGGCACAAGTAATAAAATCCCTTTTTTATTTGAATTAAATAAATAACAGGAAGATCAACTCTTTGTTTTATTTGAATATGATTATTTGATAAATAATTTGTGTTCCGTCGCGAAAGCGAGGGTAACACCCTTCTTGTATAACTTTGAAAGAAGATGCCTCTGCCGTCCACAAGTTGTGTCAAGAAGAGAGCATCCAACATCCGCCCACATCTCGATAGCGTCCGGTTCTCGCTGGTCTCCACTGGTGTCCAAACCAAGCAGCCATCCCCTGTCTGGTTGGCAGGGCAAAGCAGAGCACTAGTGTCCAAACCAAGCAGCCATCCCCTGTCTGGTTGGCGGAGCAAAACAGAGCACTTGAGACCAGAGGGGTCCCCTCGAGAGTACCACGCCCGTGGGCTCCCCCCGGTCAAGATCACGGCAGGCAACGAGAGCGCAAACCGTTCGTTCAGCTGCTCGTCCTCTTTGGAATTTAAAGTCTGGACGATCTCTGTAACACATGCTGCTGCAGGGAGTAGTGCTTGTGTACCATAACGTCTAACCCAACAAGCACAGGGAGCCACCATGTAGTATCAAGGCTCGCCAAGAGGACGTGGAAACTTTACCTTCTTGTCTTCTTGTCCCCATGGAAATTCAAGGTACACCCATCATCCAAGCAAAAGTACTAGGTGGGGATGATGATGGGTTTTCTTGATGGTTTCTTTTTGTACACAAGCCTTTACAGTGACCATGCTTGGTTGGAGAAGGAGGAAAAAGATAACTAAGTTTTCTCCCTTTAACGTATGTTTTTTAAGGATAAATTAGAAAAAGTTCCTCAACTATGCACCTATTTCAACCAATGGCCTCATTTTCCAACTTAAGGATTTAATGTCGATATATAGGGTTGAGACAAAAACATGAGATCGTATCCCAGGCCTATGGGCTGGGGGCTCGCCCGCCTAGCCTGCTCATAGGTCGGGCTTGGGTTAAGAGATTTCGAGAATGGGTCGGCCCGACCCGTTCTTTGGCTCGCCCGTCAATTGAATGGGTTGTGGGCATGTGTCATAAAACCCGACCCGGCCCGATCCACACATATAAAAATATATGTTTAAAAAATATATTTTAGATACATTTAATATAATATACTTCAACTTTATTTTACATTATCAATATTACATCTTATTTTATAGTTTACATGCAAAGTAACACATATTATGGTTACTTGGATTTAGAAAGTTTAGATGATGCTAAAAAAACTTAATTATCTGCATAAATTTGATTTAAAAATTAATAGAAAAATACTTTGTCGGGCTTGAGCCTTGAAGTATGGCCCGTGGACTGGACCGGGTCGGGCCTTGGACAAGGAGTTTTAGAACCCCGACCCGTTTGATCCGGCCCGGCCCGGACTTTGGCCAGGTGTAAGTATCCCTATTTGTTACAATTGAAAACCGAGGCCCTGATAACCTGAAAACCCTCAAGACCCGGGTGAAGGTAATAAGACAAGGGTCGTTGCGACCCGGATCTCAGAGGATAGGTATATCAAGAAAAATATCGAACCGTGAAATAAATCGAATATCAGACAAAACAAAGCAAGCGGTCCTATCTATGAGATTAACCTGGTATAGCACCCAGGGTCGAACACAAGGAGCACGGGTTGGCCTAGGGCCTACGAAGTAGTAAAAATGAAAATAAAAGAAAAATCAAATGTTTTTAGTGGTTTTTAATGATTTTTATATTTTTTTGGATTTTTAATAAGTGAAGAAAATAAAAGAAAGTAAAAGCAAGCTCACTTGATCAATTTATTTAACACACCAAAAATCAAGCAAAAATTCAAGAAAAATGGTTTTTATGTTTTTTAAGTTTTTAAGTGTTTTTGGTTAATTTTTGAGATTTTTCTAATGTGTATTTTATTTTCTAAAAATCAAACAGTAAGAAAAAGACTGGGTACTGTCCAGCCAGAACCAAAATCCTTAAATAAAATATCTAAGGATCTCAACAGGTTCTGGAAGTAATTTTCCTATATTCTAGATAAAATAAGGAAAATTTGAGCATCAAAATTATTATTTTTGGATTTTTAGATTATTTATTATAATTTTTATGAGTTTTTAGGTGTTTTTAGATTTTTAGGGTTTTTAAGTAATGAAAAATAGCTAAAATTGGCTAGAAAATCAAACAACAAACAAAGAACAGTAGCTAATTTTTTTAGAATTTTTGGGGGTGATTTTATATTTTTTTGGGATTTTTAAACCTAGACAGTAGCTAAAAAGAAGGTTTTTGAATTTTTAAAAATATTAAATAAAATCAAAAATGTCCTCAAAAATTCTCAAAAATCCAACAACATGGCAGGAGCCATGTGTCAAATTTTCATCGAATTTGGAGGTGGTTTGATATTTATTCAAAAATCAAAAAGGGGGCACTGTGCACAGGGACTCAAGTGCAAATACCCGAAAGTCTGAGGGTCCAGGTGCAATTTTCCCAGCAAGTCACGCGCGTGGCGCGTGCCTGGGGCACTCAGGGACCTTCTGGTAATAAAAACCAACTCCTAGGACCTTTTGCTAACTCGTACCAAAAAGTCCAAGGGCACGGTTGCAATTTACCCACTAAAATCCGCACATGCACAAATAAAGTGTTCACAGGGGTATCAATGAAAATACCAGAAAGTTTCTTGTCATTTAATAACAACCCAGAACTACAGGACAATAGCTGCAAATAACCCAACTAAACACGTGACGAAGCACGTGGGCTCACACACACAGGGGCATAATTGCAAAACACAACAAGCACAAGGTCCAAAGTGCAAATTACCCTACGTAAATAAAAGACTTAAAATATTTACAGGACTAGAAATTAAAGACACAAACTACGAGGGGGCCTAAGTAAATTACCCCTTATTGCGCCGACGGTCAGATTCGCGCCACGTGGAGGATCCAACGGCTCTGGATGGGTGGCGCTTCTCTTCTCTTCCGCACGTGGCCGATCGACGGTGCAAAGGGGGGCCACGTGGAAGATCCAACGATCTCAGGTGCTGGTGGTTCCTCTCTCTGCTCTGACGGTCCTGATCAGCCCCTCAAGATGATCGACGGTAGCTGCTCCTCGGTGAATGGACGGCTGTGATCGAGACTGGAGCGGAGGGGCTAATCGGACGGTGCTGGAGGTCCCTCGAAGAACAGGTGGCCGGCGAGGTTCGCCGGCCTCGTGCGCGTGCTGGGGGCCTCCTCAGCTGCCTCCAAGGATCGGAGAAGATAGGCGATGGCGTCCCGCAGCTGCTGGTAGCTTCAGATGGCCCAGCCGAGCCCTGGAGGGGCTCCGGCGAGGTCAGCGACGGCGAGCTCCTGGTCTGAAAGTGAGGGGGGCTCAGATGCTCCCACTCTCCGACCTATCAAACCTCGAAATATTTTGAAAATATCTCAGTTGATACCCCAATTTCGACTCTTTCTTTTGATGGATGCATCGGAAATGTTGCCTAATACTTGTTAAGTGATGTTTTATCATTCATCCACTCGGGGAAACACTAGTCTTTCGACTAGATAATGACTCTCTATGTAAACCTAATTCTAGAGCTCCTCTTATATAAGGAATTTTGGGTAGCATAATGAAATCAAGTCATTAGCTCATCTTACTCTACTTGGTACCAGATGCAACCCACCATACACCCCTGTTCCCTATCCACACAACATCCCATCCCCTTCTCCATGCCCCCCATCCCATTGCCGCACCCACCCCTACCTTGACGTTGTCTTCCACCTCCGGCTCCATGACCCAAATGAACCCCACATCTTGATTACCACCCCCCTCTTGGTTCCCTCCAGCTCTTGCCCCATGATCTAAGTGCACCCTTCAAACTCGGTTATCGTGCTCCCCTCTAGACGCCTCCCTCCACCTCTGGTCCCACGAACCATGTGTCCATGCCCCCTCGATGACCACCCCTCATCCCACCGTGTTACCAACACCTCCGATCCTACAATTATTGCTCCCACTCTCCGACCACCACTTGTTCTAGCCGTTCTACCTCAACCTACATCAAGGTAACTTGATGGCATCCTACTTTATGATCTAAATAGAATACCATCCAATTTTATTTTTACAAGCCAACTCTAGCAAAGTAAACGAAGAAGTTAGAATCTGATGTAACATTCCACACAGATATGAAAGAGGGAGTGGATGTTCGTCCTCATCTGAACCGATCTCGAAATTGGAAGAGACCAATTATCTCAAATGGACGAGGATGTTCTTGATGATCGCACGAGGATAAGACAAGGTGCATATTCTTCTTAAGCCATAGCCTACAACCGAGACAGACAAACACACTACATGGGACCATGATAATGGGATGATATGTTCATGGATTATCATTAGCACGATTAGCATAATTGTTGATGAACTAGTCTGGTATGGGAATGCTTTTGATATTTGGGCTTTCTTGAAAGCCACATATGGCAATAGAAATTTGCAAGTAAAATGTTTCAAACATTTACTTTGATATGATGAACTTGAAGCAAACACGATGATCTCTGACAGAGTATTTCTCTTAACTGAAATCATTATTTGAAAGATATAGTGTTTGTATTATAAGATGCTCATGTCCCAAATAGAAGTGATGTCATCAACACATGGTGCTTATAGTATTCATCGGCGGTGTTGACATGGGCAAGGCTTGACACGGGCTATGTTGTCGTCCGAGAACAGATGATCATAACAACCACCTTGCCAACCATAGATGAGGCATATAGCACTCTCAACGACTTATGAATACTGATAACATTGCTACTCCAGAGGTTTAGGGACATACCATCGCTCTTTCTGTTCCATCTGAGAGAAGAAGTCGTAGCTCATACAGAGGATGTGGTTGTGGTCACTCCATACCAGGGCGAGGATGCAATCTAGTGTACTTTCTATGACAAACTAGGGTATACTTAGGTTGTTTTTCACAGTAAACATTGTTATATATTGTTAGAAAATATGAATGCGGAAGCGAATATCAATTAAAAGAATAAAATATGAAAAACAACGGGATTTTAACGTGGAACCCTACTCCTTAAGGAGAGGGATGAAACCACGGGAGAACGCCTCAAAGGACTGATGTGTCTATTGACCTTTCTCACTGGATACAGGGGGTGAGGGGCTTCTTATATAGCCCTCACTGAGTCTCCACATCCCAAAACTGGTAGATGTGGGACTAAACAATTGGATGGGGTAAATGGATCTTGGATAGATCTCATCTATTTACCCATCTCCCACATAAGTGACGCATACAACTTATACTCCAAAACTCCCCCTCAAGTTGGAGCATGCAATGCTCAGCTTGGACAAACATAAAGAAATCTCAACTCACAATACAAGACACTACAGACAATATCAACTCAACGCACACAACTGCCGGCTGTTGTCGAGGACGTTGCTTCTCATGTCGTGCAAGTGAGGAGGACGAACGAGCTGGAGTGTGAGTCAAACTGAATCTCCTCATCGGAGAGCATGTGCTCTGTATTGCGCTTGTCAGAGTCACTGCAACTGAAATGAGTCTCCTCGTAGAAGTACTCTGGTGCGCCACAACATGTGGACAACTGTTCCATCTCCGAAAGGGGTGAATAAAGAATGTCGCTAATAATCCATACGTAGATCTCTGAAGATGGGCCTTTCTCATAGGGACCTCAAAGTGGGTTCTCTCTCACAGGAACCTCGGAAAGTCTCATACTGGAGTTCACGAACAATGGAGAATGGAGTCTGAAAGTCTCCTCGTCAAATAATTGGGTCTCTTCCATCTGGCTCATAGAATGGGATGTCTACTCTGGAGTCCCTAAGAAACCACATGAAACCCATATCCCATGAAAACCCTGGCCAGAACACAAAAGATAGGGATCACAAACAATGATGGCATATATGTGTACATCTGAAAAGACCGCATACATGTGTGTGTCTGAAACTGAAGACTCGAAAGTCGAAACCAATTTGACGTCGAATCTGAATATCTGAACTGTAGAGTCTGGAAATATGGCTGGTCTGGAATCTGGCATCTGAATCTGGCATCTGAATCTGGAACAGACATGTGACTCTACACAATACTCCTCCTTTCTCCCATACTGGTCGGAAAAACAATGATGTCGACCAAAGTTGGGAGAAGATAATAAAATGGGGAAGAACATGAATCATGCATTTTGCGGGTATTTCATTCATCATCTCTTTCTTTCTTTTAATAGACGTCATTTTTTAATAAGCCGTACAACATTTTTTACGGCTTCACTCCTTTTTTCAAACACTTTTTTTATGAGTCGTTTCATCAAAAAAAATTCTCGGCCTTCTTTCTCTTTTTTTAACACAGGCCACCATCCTTTTTTCTCACTTCTCTCTCTCCCCCTCTTTTCAATAGCCTTTGGCCCACCTGGGCCCTTATAATGGAAACATTTTTTTAACTCAGCAGGTTGTATTTAGGGTTCCCACTTGGGAACCCTATTCTTCAAAGAAAGCCGCCCCCTTGGGGTTTCTGCTTGGCAGCCGCCGCCCTGGAGGAGAGCCACCTGGGTCGACTTATGCCTCCGCCTTAGGAGAAGGCGTGGCTTGGAGCTCGTCACTGAAGGAGTATCTCGTTGTCGATCCTGATCTGGAGAGGAGGGGCAGCGCCGCCGATGATGTCGCACAAGGAGACGTCGCCTAGAGTCGCAAGGAGAGGTGGGTGGTGCCTCCAGGACCTGTGCATCTCTCCGCCATTCTGGAGTTTCGATCTGTGCCTAGATTCACGCGGAAGAGAGGAGATGGTGCCCGGATTTGTGCGCAATGAGGGATTGTGGCCATGCCGCCACTTGGATCTGAGGGAGATCTCGCATGTGCGAGGGAGAAGAGGTACACGACGCCGCCTGATAGGGCACCTGTTGCTGGAAGCCTGCTTGGGGATGTGGCTAGTGATGCCGCAGGAAGAGGATGCACCGCTATGAGCCTGGATTCAATCGCGTGCCATCACGTGAGATAAGATCAGTGGAGTCGAGGGCTGTCGGCAAGAAGGAAGAGCGTGCAACACAGGAGGAGAAGTTGCCAGAAGATTCTGAACATTGGTAGTACGAGGGATCTAGGGCTCCGTCGCCTAGAAATAAGGGAGTATGGAGCAGACGAAAGATCTCGCTCCACCTGCACGAGATGTGGAGTCACAGCATTGGAGTATGGCCACCACATCGTTGATGTGATCAGAGGTGCAATGTTTGGAAGATCCGTTGCTGGAGCACAACTTAGGGCATAAGAAACCCAAGAACCTGGCGATGAACAACACGGGTTCCCACGATCTTGATACAATAATCAAAACTGAACTATTAAATTCGAACTTAGAATGATCATGAAAAAAAATCTTCAAGAATAAATTTCGAAATCAACAAAGAACGACTCGCTCTGATACCATGTTAGAAAATATGAATGCGGAAGCGAATATCAAATAAAAAATAAAATATGAAGAGCAGTGGGATTTTAACGTAGAACCCTATTCCCTAAGGAGCGAGATGAAACCACGGGAGAACGCCTCAAAGGGTTGATGTGTCTATTGACTTTTCTCACTGGATACAGGGGGTGAGGGGCTTCTTATATAGCCCTCACTGAATCTCCACATCCCATAACTGGTAGATGTGAGACTAAACAACTGGATGGGGTAAATGGATCCCGGAGAGATCCATTTACTCATCTCCCACATAAGTGACACACACAACTTATACTCCAACATATACCACTTGTTACTCGAGCCATCACTACTGAAAGTGATGGCCAGTCTCGAAAGGGGACTTTGAGGATCTAATGCACCACTTATAACTATGTAGATACTATACATTCCCATCATGGTGATGATCAAGAGACTGTTGTGGTTGTACACTCAGGTATCTGTGTTGGTTCTGTCAAAAAAATTCAAAAATCAAATTGGTTGGTTGATACTAGAACCTTCCCTCATCTTTGTAAAGAAAAGAATTTGATTCGCCACATGCACCATGTTAGTCTAGGGAGAACTATCCAAGTAGCGGGTAGCAAACTTTTCCCGATAAAGTGAAAAGGGGTCGTTCCCCTTGCCCCCAACATCAAGCTCAACAATGTTTTGAGTCCCTGTCGGTCTATTAGTTGTAAGTCAAAATTTGCAAGGAACTCAACGTCAATATTCTCATAAAAGAAATCAAGGATAAGATGGAGGTTAGAAAGGGGATGCGTGCATTTTGAACAACATAACAACACCTTGAGTGGAAGGACGGTTGGTGTCGGTCGTAAAGGAGGTGTCCACAACTTAATGCAGTCAAGGAGTGTTACACCATGCATTGGAACTCAATTTTCCACTTCTTCAAGCATTCTATGACACCATCAGTTAGGTCATCCTTCCCTTCCCTTCAGAAATTTTATCGGCTTCTTCTCCAGCTTACTCGCACTGTCAACCTCGAATGTGAGGCATGCAAACGTGATGAGAATAATGCCTTTCCTCCCAATTTAGAGGCTTAGGGGGGAGTGCCAGAAAGTATGCCTACTAAGTAAAATCATATATGGGCTTAAACAGAGCTCTCGAGTCTGGCTCAAGAATTATCGAAGGGCAATTACCAATCTATGGGCTTTCCACATCGACCTACCGTCCAAAGCAAAGACCCAATCAAGGATCAATTCCTACAGCTGCAACACCTCCTAGAACTAAGAGTTGGTAGAATCATCCTAAAACCATTTACAAGTCTCAATCATAGCTTGTCCGCACCACTTTCTCAAGCAACATGACCAACAACACAAAGTCAGTAATCCTCTCATCTGTGAGTTGCTCAGGAAACCTAAGCAGCCAAACTCTACCCCAACTACAGCTTGTAATGGTGGTGTGATTATGAACTGTTACTTTGAAGATCGTGGTTGTGGACATGTATGGGGACAAGGCATTTCATTGTTTACATATGAATTTATGTGTTCCGAATGTTATGATGTATAATACACTCTGCACGCATAGTATGTTATGCAGTACGAGTTGCATGTTTTCCTTGCAAACAGTTGCATGAGACTATGAGTCACATGTTGCTTAGAATAAAAACAGAATATCAATCATTTGTCATCATATTTTTACTAGAAAAGTGTCAACTATAAAAAAACCCAACAATAATACGCATCAAAGCAACGTGATAAAAAAAGTATTCAGGTGAAAACTCTATGAGATCTTAAAAGCAGCTCCTCATAATATTTTATTACACATCTTACAATTATTTAGATCGTTGTGGAAAATGTAGTTTTATCAACATTGGGAGTTCTGCAAGCTCGACTTGTTGCTTCCCCAGCAAAATGCTCTTAAGTTTATCATCGCAGTGCACAACATTTTTGTTGTTTGGATCCTGAAATATCAAGAGGAACAAACAGCAAGAAGAGGTTACAAATTGTTGTCTGGTAAGTGTTCTAAGAATTAAAATCCAACATACGGATAGGTTGATACAAGGAATACACACCACCTAATCCAAGTGATGGCAATCATGTGCTTGTAGCAAAAAATCTTATAGCATATTTCCCGCTGACAGACCCAAATTTTCCCTAGCTGAGACAAGTGGTACATGATGTAAGGCCTTATGATGCAAAACGTGAGAACGCATGAAAAGAAGAATATGAAAAATTAGATCACCCAAAGTGATCTCTCTATTTCCTTCCCCAATGAAAAGTTTATGGAAGTACTGCTCCCATCTAGTCTCTATATCCTTCTGAGTAACAAGCACGTGACCTTCCTCATCTTTAATGCATCTCACTTGAGAAAGGTCTTTGGTCTTTCTTTCTCTTGCTTTGGCCAACCTGAATATATCCTTCTGGCCCTCCTTAGAGTTGAGATTTTTATACAAAACTTCGTAAGCTTTCGACTTAGCCTCGCTTACAGCCTTCTTTGCTTCCTTCTTTGCTATTTTGTAGTTTGTGACAGTTTCCTCTGTTCTATCCTTAGACATAGCTTTAAAGCATGCTCTTTTAATTTTTAGCTTCTCTTGCACCCCTTCACTCCACCACCAAGCCTCCTTTAGACCTGGGGCTCCTCCCTTTGACTCGCCTAGCATCTCTTTGACTATCTTTCGGATACAAGATGCTACTGCCTCCCACATCTCGTTTGCACTTCCATTACAATCCAAAGATAAATCTTCTAAAACCTTCTCCCTGAAGCCCGATTACTTCAGTGGAAGATTCCACCATCTAGTTCTAGTGATCTTAGGAACCCTCCTTTTCTTTACCAGCCCTTTTATTTGTACATCCAAGACTAACAAGTAATGTTGGGTTGTCAAACTCTCTCCTGGGATTACTTTGCAGTCTTTACAACACAATCGATCTCTTCTCCTCAATGCAAAGTAATCTATCGGTGTTCTCGTTGGCCCACTCTTATAAGTAATTAAATGCTCATCCCTCTTCTTGAAGAGAGTGTTTGCTATGAAAAATCATATGCCGTTACAAAATCCAGGATGACTTTTTCCTCTTCATTTCTATCCCCAAAATCATGTCCTCCGTGAACACTAGCATACCATGAAGCATCTTTTCCCACATGTCCATTAAGATCTCCACCTATGCAAATCATCTCTCTTTGTGGGATTCCTTGTAAAATCTTATCTAGATCCTCCCAAAAATCTTGTTTAGTTCTTTCATCTAAACCAATTTGCGGTGCATAAACTGAGATTATATTCAGAATTTCTTCTTCAAGCACTAATTTTAGCAAAATAATCCGATCCCCGAATCTTTGCACCTCAACCACACGCTTTATAAGCATCCATATGATTAAATATAAAAATAGATGACATACTTTTATATGCACATATGTTATATTTAATCAAACCCTTAATGAACCAACCTTATTCACGTTCTTTCATTAGTTAAATGAATTTAAACTTGTTGTCAGGTTCAGTTCCTTTACTATTGAGTCGAATTTTTGAATGATTTTTTATGATGCAAATCTGAGCAAATACCAAACTTCAGAATTTTTTTGACAACCCTGGTGAGGGACCAAGCAAAGATGGCAAGCGTGGTGATGACTCCAGTGGGAGTGGCCACGTGTAGACTCCACATGGTATACATGTGGTTCTTATCATCTGAAAGGGGCGTCGTCATTGATTTAGGCACACACGCACAAAAGACTAGTAGATAGAGCAGCGACCACTTCCGTTTACGATGATAAAAGTGCAAGATGAGCAGCAATTATAAGCAAAGCTAAAGGCTAGAGGCAATAATGCATATTAATGTGATGGATTGTGCCATGCACAAGAGCAGTGCAAGGCAAAGTGATCATCTTGTGGCTACAACAATCGAGATACGAGGAACCAATAGGAAACCATAACAGCATGCAGCAACCATCTCAAGCGGTTTCTAGGCGCATTTTGTTGGTTCTCATTATCCAGGGGAACCGTGAAAATAGGAAACGGGTGAAAGCTAAAGGCTAGAGGCAACAACGCATATTAATGCGATGGAACGTGCCATGCACAAGAGTAGTGCAAGGCAAAGTGATCATCTTGTGGCTACAACAATCGAGATACGAGGAACCAGTAGGCAACCATAACAGCATGCAGCAACGATCTCAAGTGGTTTCTAGGCACATTTTGTTGATTCTCATTGTCCATGGGAACCATGAAAATAGGAAACGGGTGATTGTGGGTATGCCGTCTACATGTAGGGATACAATTAATGGATATGGATATATTTCTTCCACGATACCATTCTAAGCAGATCCCGACATCCGTATCCATTTTAATATAGATAGGGATATGATATTACATTAATATCCGCAAATATCTATATTCATATCCATGTATCCTTTTTCATATATAAGTTGTTGATTTATTTTTAACCGTATGCAACATAATTTATACCTTCTTTTCACATTTGATGAAATAAATACATTAGTATATATATCATGTGTAATCCATCCAGTACATGTATATTCAAACTAATCCATAGAGTAATTCTAATATTATATATATCAGATTCCTGTTTGTTTTGCAGTTGTATCCGTTTTTTAAAGATACGGACCATACGGTAACATAGTGTCATATTTCTCATATCAGTCAATATATGTATCTGCATCCATATTCTTATCTAAAAAGAGATAAGGATATGGCAATGTTGTGCATGTCGGATGGCAAATACAACCAGGGCCTTGATCATGGCAACTCTCGAACTTGGCCCATATTGCAGTCTAAATGGCACTGCAGTGGTGATGGCATGGCCTCGGATTTCGTCGAAATTCGACCAAATTTCAATCGAGTTTCAGTTTCGACAAGTGACTGTATGACCGACATTTCAACCTTAGGGTAGCCGATAGAAGAAATGGGGATTGAAATGACCGAAATTTCGGTCGAATTTCGGCTGAAAATCAATGATGACCGAAATCAATATTTAGGGCCTTGGTTGATGGTAGCCACAAAGGATATGATAAGTTGATGATATAGTGAGTAGCGATGGTAATTCATGAGTATATTATTGTGGATTGATGTCGATGTTGTCAATGTTAAATATTTTTTCCACGTTTTCTTCGTCGATTACTTATTGTAAGAAGACCATTGTAGCCCAACATTGTATTTGTATCAATGAGCTTCGTATAAAACTTTGTACCTCCGCAAAATTGTCCTAGAAGCTTTTTCAAGCCCATCAAAAGAAGATGGCGTGCAAAGTTTTATTTCCCTCTAAATCCTCCTATTGTATTTAGTAGGATTTTCAAATTATGAGAACAATTTGGATGCCATGCTTTGTTACAATAGAAAATCAAGAATGAGAAATGTTGATGTAGCACAGGATTGTGGTTTTGAAACGCAGAGATACCCAAAAAGAGAGGAAGATAAAAATGGAAAAATGGAGAAAAGTCTAGATTGTATAATCTCAAATAAGAATTTTAATCAACCCATAAACCACTTTACATAGAGAATGTACGGGATTAAAAAACTAATAAATCCTAACTTGACTTCTGAAATAGCTCCTAATTTAAATAACAAAATTACCTTATTATTTTTAGAGATTTCCACTAATCTCAATTTATATAAACAAAAATAAATAATTATGATAGACTTAAAATAGATGAAATTTGGCTAATACCCATTCAACCTTAATCCCCAGTTTGGCTACATCACCCTAAGCATGGTTAATCACACAAAACAAATGGAATGAAGATGGTTGACAAAGAATCAGGGACACCATGAAGTAATCTAGGAATTGTGGAGGAGTACTTGAAATTCTCACTGAAGAGATCCGACCACCTCTCAAGCCACCTCAGCCTGCGTCGCCAGTGCCTAGTTGTAGTAAGCTACGATCCACCGAATCTTTCCAACTCGGAGTACCATAGATTTCTATTGGAAATTGGAATATTCCATCTGGTACATGGCAAGGCATGGGAGCGTGATGCATCTTCTGGAAGATGGTGTAAAGTCTCCAGTTTGAGATGTTCTGTCTAAAGAGAAGGTCCCAGCCTCAGGTCGACCTCCTCACATACTCAAATCCCCACTACCCGCAATTAAGCACAAAACTCAACCCGCGACTAAAAGAACTCCCAACTCTTATCTCAAAAATTAAATCTTTTATCAGCTGCCAAGTTCAAAGTTGATGTAAATATCAAAAATTCCCATAACCATCACGATCAGCTTCGCAGAAGGCAACAGAATACGTAGCAATTTCCCCTACTGACATTCTTTTAGATTTCGGATGACAGGATCCCTAAGAAAAATCTATCACAAACCCTAATCTGACACAAAGAACGTCATTGCTACTAAATAATGGAATTTCGGGCGGCATTCGTGCATACCAAGAGATTATTGGATTTGATGTAGTTCCAGACGGAGATGAAGAAGCCGAGGCGCGAGGTCTGCGATTGGCCGACGAATTCGCGGAGAGTGGAGGGGAGATTGGTGACGTCTATGAGATTCGCGATCTTCTTGGGGCTCTCGGATACCACCTTCCTCGCACTTCCGCCCACCACCATCTCGCTCAAGCTTACGGTGAGTTGGGAGTGCTTGCTGTGAGATTGAAGGATTGGGGGTTGAGGGTTTATCAAAGGTGTATGCAGGCTAAAATGGGGCTGCTATGCTGAAGTTAACTTCTCCTTAGGCTTGTTTTTTTTCTATTTTTATTTTTTAAAAAATATTTCGATGGATTTTCATAACTATATTTTATGTTATATCATTTAAATTTCGTTCGAAACAAAGATTCTACGACCTCCATTCAGATGAGGTCGATTTCAATAATTATGCGACAGTTAAAAATGACTATCTGGATGGAGGCCGTAGGAATTCTGTTTTCGCACGAAACTTGAATGACATAAAATGAGGATATAATAATGAAAACATTCGGACTCGTTTTTCAAAAAAATAAAAAAAAATAAGAAAATGAAGCGCGGGGAGCCAAGTTAGCTCCCTCAGAGGGCAACCCTATTTTCCCTTACTAAAATAGTTTTATATAATTAAAAAATTATGACATTTTTCCTACTATTATATAAATTTTTGAAGCAAGCAACATGAAAGTCAACTCCATGTATTGAAGTGAAACAAAAATAATAATAAATTCTTAAAAGAATTAAAAAAAGGTCATTAAAGTAGAGAAAAGACAACAATAGAGTTACCTGTCATGCCAATGAAACTTTATTTCCCAACTTATTCGAAAGACATAATAACATCAAATGGAAAATCAAAAATTAATAATCATATAACCATGAAATAGTGTTATTTGCTATAATCCCGAGATTGTTGCAAGAGTTGTTAAAAAAATATATTACATTGAGCCATATATGTGTAGCCAAATGAAGGTAAAAACAATAATGCAAAGTTTGATGAAGCTTGATGAACTGTAAAGTGGTCAGACTGCTGATAGAATTTAATCATAATAAGCTCTCTAGTTGTATGGTTTGGTGGTAGTGTAGTGTGCCTACTACTCAAAGATAAGGGTTCAAATCCTCCTTGTAGGGGTTGCGTTAGGTAGTCGACAATAGGGATGAGCATTGGGTCGGGCTATCCCGACCCGGCCCGCAACCCGACCCGTTAAGCCCGACCCGAATCCGAACCCATTTAAATTTGAGCCGGGCTCGGACCGAAAAAAAGAGCTTGTTTCTAAAACAGGCCGGGTTCGGGCTAAGTAGAGCCCGACCCAAAGCCCGGCCTGAAGCCCGATCCCAAACTTATAATATATATATATATAGGAGAAACTTCAAATGAGGTGGTGTCTCACCACTTTTATGGTGAGCCATTAATCCCATCCGTTTATTTTTAATCGAATGGCTGTCATTAATGATGTATTAATCCTATTATTTTAATGCTGAAAAACCCATTTTAGTCATTTTATCATATTCTAAAAAAAGAATGTGACAGCCCATATTATCTCCTTTTATTGCATTCCATATATTGAAAACCTAATCCGTATTTACTCCATATATTGAAAACCTAATCCGTATTTACGCAGGCAATGGAGGTGGTGGCGGCTCGTGGAGCGGCGACGTGGCGGGGCGCGTGGAGGTGGCCGTGAGGATGCTCGGCGGTCGCCGGCTCGAAGACGTGTGGAGCAGGCCAGTCACGACATTGCGATGGAGGTCGTTCACGGCGCTGACGGGAGGGGAAGGTGGAGGAAGTCGGCGGGGCTGCGTGGAGGCGCACGGGGCCACGCGGGTGCGAGGAGCGGGGCTCAAGGCGGTGCCGCGGCTAGGCGCGGCTGTGTGTCGACGGTGATGGCGCAGGAGGTCGATGCGGACGGCTCGCCGTGGGTCTGTCAGGTCGGAACGCCGCCTCGTGCGCGGTGTTTCGCGCGTGCGGGGGGGGTGGTGGCAGAAGTGGAGGACGCAGCCGGGCGGAGGGAGGCACAAACGGCAGCGGGCAGCGCCGCCAGCACGGCGGGAGTCGAGGCACTGCTCACGCCGTGGGCGTTCTTTTTAATTTTTTGTTTTTTTCCTATGAACACTGATAAAAAAATGTTGTTTTTTTATTTTTTTAAACTGGAAATACAAACAATGATACAAAAAATTTTGTTCTTATGTTGTTTTATATTTTTTATGTTTTTCCTACAAAACAAAGGTGAGAAAAAAACAAATATGTTTTTTTAGTTTTCCTGCAAAACAAAGATTAGAGATAGACAAAAAGTTTATTTTTTTATTGTATCATGCAAAAATCAATGTTAGAAAATAAGATACATTCTCTTTTTTTTACAAATTGTAGTTTTTTTACAAAATTGGAATGTTTTATGCAAATATTGATTTTTTTTACAATCTCATGTCAATTTTTTACTTGTTTCCAATAGCTAACAGTGCACTTATTGTTGCAGAACTCGACATAAATATTACAAAGTGATCAGATGATTCTACAATAGAGCGTCTAAATTTTACAAACTGATAAGACACTTTATAAAGTATGGAGATTCAATTACATTATCGTATAATAATTTTACTTAACTGATATTCAGATTTACATATTTATGTACCTTTTTTTACAAATCTCATTGTTTTTTCTCTATTTTGCAGGACTCGAAAACATGTATGACAATTGAACTTTAACGCAATGGAAAACATGCGTGAATTTTACAAAGAAGGGAGATTTAGTTACAAAGATTCACGGATTTTTTACAAAACAATCATACAAAATTACAAAAAAGTTGCAGCTTACAAAGAGGAAAAATAATCTTACAAAAAACTCACTGAAATTACAAAATGAATGTACAAATTACAAAATTTATACAACCATTTACAAAATGAAATTACAGTAATAAAATGAAATCATTAATGAAATTTTACAAAGACTATAATATTTTTTACAAACACTCGTTGTAATTTACAAAACTGTTGTTGATTTCAGATCGTTTGAACAAACTCGGAAATTAATCAATAAAGGCATTTGTGAAAATACCAAATCGAGAAAAGCTTATAATGGCAATTTGAAACTAATAAATGAAACTCAACATTAATGAAATCAATTTGACGAAAATGCCCTTTTGGATGAGGTTTTTGATTCAACCGTCAGATTGAGATCTGACGAATCTGGTCGATGGCTCACCACAATTTCGGTGAGACCCCACCTCATTTGAAAGGGTCCCTATATATATATATATATATATTACTTTAACCATATTCCTTCATGGCCCACCCCAACCCAATCTCCCTCAAACCCCATCTCCACTCTACAACAATACTACCATGCACCAACATTTTAAAGTTTTGGAAAAAAAAATGTATATGAAAAATCAGAAGTTTTTGAAGAGAAAAATCAAACATTTCAAAGTTTTTTTTATCAAAATACCATAGGGATGTCAAAATTCTTAGATTTATCATGAGTTTTTTTAAAAAACAAAAAGTTTTTTAGAAAGGCGTTTCCATATCACCTATTGAATTTAGCATTTTCAAAAAAATCAAATGTTTTTAAAGGGAAAAAGTTACTGGGCCGGCCCGGCCCGAACCCGGCCCGTTTAACTTCGGATCGGGTTCGGGCCGACCCATCCATTTTTTTTCGGGTCGCGGCCCGGCCCGAAACCCGAAAAAATAAACGGGCTCGAGTTCGAGCCAATGCCCAGCCCGGTCCGCCTGACCCGATAATCATCCCTAGTCGACAACCGACATAAAAAATAGTCGAATCTTTCAACATGAATTTGAGCAAGAATCCGTGTAGGGCCCGAAACCCGAAAAAATAAACGGGCTCGAGTTCGAGCCAATGCCCAGCCCGGTCCGCCTGACCCGATAATCATCCCTAGTCGACAACCGACATAAAAAATAGTCGAATCTTTCAACATGAATTTGAGCAAGAATCCGTGTGCTCGACCCTACTTATAGTGGGAGAAGGATTCGCCATTTTTTTATAAGCTCTCTAGTCGATTGTTCAACTTGGGGGTGGACAATATTTAGATCTCTAAAAATAAAAGGGCGGCTATTTATGAAATGAGAGATAGAATCTTCACCCAATTTACAAAAAATCGCATCTGCTCGCAAGTTTGATAAGTGTGACATAAGAGATAGTTATAGAGTGAAGTAGATTTTTAAGACCTATAGATTTAGTTGATAATAATCATAAAAGTTATGTTTAGATATTAGCAGATGTTTAGTTATACATCTGTAGGAAGGTTACCCTATAATAAAGAGGGTTATATGCTCAAGTAGTAGCTATCCAAAACACTAGATTCACATATGGGTCTATTAGCATACCAAGTGTGGACTTTTCAAATCATAAAAAAAAAACATTATTCAAATAATGTACGTGGAGGGCATTTCAATTTACCTGTGAAATGAGCAATCCCTTTTCCACATTCCACGAGAAATTTGATCTCAATTGTTGATTTGGTGAATAAATCAATAATTGCATTGAATAATGGAAGTATTTATTTATAATGGAATGGAAGTTATAATTGCATTAAATTGGACCTATAATCTATGTTCAGTATTCTTAAAAATAAGGAAAGCTCGCGCTTATTCTCGCAAGCTTGAGAATAATGTTTAGAAAAGGTATGACTCGATAATTTGATGGTGATGATGCTCAACAAGCATGTTTATTATTTGGATGGCATACTCACATTAGGTCAATAAGTTCATCTATTTCAAATCAATGCAAGAGATGTCCGCAACAAGGGTACTTCTCTTGGCCTTCTAGTAAACATCTCGAACATACATTTTACGAGAGCAATCTACTCTTTCCTTGAGAGAAAACAAATTGTTTTACAAGTATGAAGGATCATGGGGATAAAAATATCCTTAATTTGACTCCAACCCTCTACATAAAATAAACAGAAGGGATGATGGGGATAAACACATCTCTTCTTCTTGAATTTGGCCTTAGAGTGTTGTTTATTAAGGACACTAAATGGTGTTTGAAAATCTTGGGTTAGCAAATGTTTGAGAGATCTCTGAGGCTTCCGAAAGTATATAATAAGTCGTTCCCTTCTGCGTTCGAGAGAACTGACTTCTTAGATAGACCATGGAAGGAAATATCGCGATATATCGCCGTATATTGATATCGACATGGAACCGATATGGGCACCGATATGGCGATATATCCCGATTTCCAAGCATTTTCTTCACAAAGGCTCGTCGATATGGGCGATATTTCGACGATATATCGTCGAAATATCGTATCGATACGATATCGAAACGATATCGATATCGATACGGCCTTCCATGAGATAGACCACTAGAATGTAGAGATCAATTACTTCACTGACTCTTTCTTTCCTTGCCTTTATTGTTTAATCTGAGACTAGGATTTAACAACTTCCTTCCAAACTTTGATAGTTTGCTAGTTATAGGAGTGTTTGAATATGGACAAAGTGCATGATTGTAGCATAGACTACAATGTTGTAAAGGGTGATCTTGGATATTGCTAACGCTTTCATTGATCATGGGGGGGGGTCCACTCATAACTAGCACCCTCCTTTGGATAGAGTAGAGAGAGAGAGAGGGAGAGGAAGACAACACATATTGCATCAATTATTCTAGCTTCCACTGATGGTTTTTCATTCTCCTCCTCGTGGAAGAGTTGAAACAAATATTCCCTCTTTAGTCATGTTCACTTAATTTCTTTTATAGAAAGTAATGCATGAGATCAATAGTGATGCACTATAAAACGGGCATCTTCTCTTTCCACTACAAGAAATCTAACATTTTCTTATAGATGAAAACTCTCAAGAAATAGTGCCCACTAACTAGCAACTAGAGTCATCAGAGATGGTGTGACAAAAGTTCTTTCTTAATGGGTGACCTTGTATTATTGGAAAACCAACCTTTCTTAATTGGAGATCCAACCATTAGGGTAACATTTCCTGATGGGAAGAAATGCAGCGAAGAAAGAGGTTGTGTTGCGAATTGAAGATTTTAGACCAATCCCCATTTTCAATGAGGTTTACTTGATAGTTACATAGGTTTTGGCTAACCGATTACGTGATGTTCTTGTTGGGCTAGTGGATGAGGTGCAAACTGCATTTATTTATGATTGTTTGATGATGTCAGTGTTATCACGACAACATAGATTGTTGGGATTGGAGGCGTATGAATGTGAGGGGGTTACTGTGAAAGATTGATGTCTCAAACGTGTATGATGTGTTGACTGGCATTCTCTGTGGGAAAGCTCCAGCGAAAAGGGATTTTCCTGATATCTGTATTTCGTGTATGCGGAGATGTGTCAGTACTACTTCATTGTTGGTCAGTGTTACAATATTCAGTCAAATGGACCAAATATTCGATCAAATATTCTTATTGTGGTAGGTAAACGAATAAAATATTACTATTCAATCAATATTCGGTCGACTATTGCAATAAGCTACTATATCTGATCCGCTATTGCATCCGTTTAATATAGATTTTGGTATCTATATGTGTATCCATTTTAATATATATATCACTTAAATATCCAAAAAATATATGTATATGCATATTCGTTTTCATATATAAGCATAATTGCATATTTATTTTTAACCATATATGACAATATTTTATACCTTCATTCACCATTTTTGGGAGAATTAATGTGATATAGGCACATTTACGATATTTATATCATTTATATTCCAATGCATGTATATTTGCTAATTTATAGAGTATTTTTAATATTATTTGTGTTTGATCAGTATCGATTTTCTAAAGATATGGTAACATAGTTTTCATATCCATAAAGACAGTTTTTACATCTATATTTAAATTTAAAAACAGATAAGGATCTGTACATGTATTCGATCGTTTGCATCCCATCTAATGGGTGTCTAATGAATCCATGTTTTACTAATTTCTACTTACATTTCACCCAAATTCCTTGACAAATACATGTAGGGTAACATATAAAAGTTCCTTCTTGTGCAAATCACCATGTTAATAAGAACCCGGTAATAACACAAAAACAACTGAACAAGAAAAAGAGAAGGAAAATAGATAAATAAAGAAGGATGCACACTATGTATTTATGTACAACCTAACCAAGAAGTATAAGAATAAATAAGGTTATAGATCATATTTATGATCCTAAACAGAGACTAGGTCAGACTGACCAGGTCGATAAATAAATAAATAAGACAATCAGATAAATAAAAAATGGTGTCAATAACATGTATTAATGTAGAGAAACATTAAATAGTCATAAGTAATTAAATTGAGTTCCTTTTGAAATGATTCTTATCATATTTTGTACATAAATTATATATTAAAATACAAAAATAGAAAACAAATACAACCTCAATAAGCGTGAAGAAAATCCAAACTCCAATTTGCCAAACCCCAACTTCTCGAGCTTGTATCTATTTTTATTGAACTCTCATTCATGTAACTCAATGATAAACTTGACTTTGAATAAAAATACTAAATTCTAAAAGTTTCAAAATATCCATAGGTGAAAGAGTCGATTTTTGGGTTTTAAGCCCCTTTGTACATTTGTAATAAATAAATATAAATTTCAAACTTTTCTATACTTTTCACTTTAAATCCAAATAGCATAGTTCTTTTTGTAATCTTTTTAATAAAAATATGTTAAAAATAAAAAAACTAAATTAAAAACCACAACATGCATACATACTAATATAAACCAAAACCATAATTACCAATATGCCAAACTTTACATACTTACATCTCATTTTTGTGAACTCCAATTCAACTCTAATCAATCCTTTAAATTTTTGGGGGTTGGATAGGGTTCATTTGGAAATTATGTTTTAAGACCTTATTGTATATATGTGCAATGGATTTTGAACTTCAATAATCTTTACATGGCACAACTTTATTTTATTTTTTTAGAAAAGATCATTAGACATCATTTTGTATAAGGCAATAAGTTAAACATCAAATCTGAAGGCTCCACCACCATAAAATTTTAGTGCATGCCTAAATGTTTCGATGTAGAGAGTTAGCGCTCAAATTTAGCGTTTTTTTAAGGTGATTATGAATAGTTGTAGACCTTTTTTTCACAAATTTCCAAATGTTAGTATCTTTGGCATTATATGTGAGGTGTAAGGATATATGTCTACCACAAAATTCGCAAAGCGAACCAAATCCCATTGAAAAGTTTTTCATCCTTCTATGAGATATGTGTTCTCTTTATCAACATAGCATTTTTTAAAACTTTCAATTACGCCCGCCCATCATTTTCTTTAGGACAACAAATTTCTTCTAGGCCACATGACACCTTCTTTTGTAGTTGAATTTGGTATTAAGATTCCCGTTACAAGGAAATTTTTTTCTAATATTGTCAATCTTTTAGATGATCAGATGGGATAAGATTTGCCAATGGAGTGAGGCAAGTGTCCAATAGGTGAACCTGACCGAGAGGGCCAACATGAGCACCTTCCAATCCCTAAGTTTGGCAAAAAAATTATCTACAAGTGTTTGCCAACTATCAGCCTTAGGCATTTGGTGGTAAGGGAATCTCGAGTATTTAATAAGAAAATCTCCTACTTATCATCTATGGTAGTACTCCACCTCTCGCTCCTCAGTTTTTGAGAGGTTCAAACAATGGATATAGAATTACTTTTATCTATATGAAATCTATATAAGTGTGAGAAAATTTTAAGAGTGGCTGATAAGTTTTTAGCAGATCCAGTATTATATTGGATAAAATGAGTAAATCATCAGCAAACTGAATATTTGTAATGTGTAGGTCTATAAATCGTCAGCAAACTGAATATTTGTAATGTGTAGGTCTATATCGAGCATTCCATATGTTCACAACGTTGATGAAAAGAAGGGGGGAATTGGACCTCCCTAATGTACATCATGTTTATTTACTTTTGATGAAATGATTGTTGTGTTTAGGATACTTATAACCAAGTAAGAAATTTTATCAAAAAATATATGGTTTCGAGGCTTCTACTATAAAAGTCTCCTTTGAGGGTATTAGAAGCTTTCCTAAACTTTATTTTTAGGATTGATGTTTTTGTTTCACATTTCATTCAGAATCCACGAATTTCATAACTGTATGAAGGCAGTCATGCGATGATATATTCTTTTAGGAAGGCACATTGTGTTGGGGGATCAAGGATTGGATTTTTTTTGTTAGTGACTTAGATTTTGATAATGACTTTGTTGTATATTTGTTTTGTATCTTGATTACTTTTTCAGATATAAGCTCAATGATGAAAGTGTCAGAAAGTTATGTAGTCGAACCGAAGCCTAAAACAATTCTAAAAAACTTAGCTTGATGGCTCAAGGCTCAGAATCATGTTACAGAATTAATCAAAGAGAGTTTCATTTTCAAAAGCTCAAGTGATTTGAAGACTTTGGAGGTCAAGGACAAGAAAAGAATACTGATATGATATATTACACAGTTTTTATTTTATTTTGAAAAATATTCTTATAGTTTTGCATATTCTTAATGAGCAAGCAAAGCAAGGTTGGAATCATAAATATCTCAAATTTGATTTTTGGACATATGATCAATCACCTTGATATCCCGATTGATCACCCTTGATTGATCACTTTTGATCGATCATACTTTAGTCATGATCGATCACTTTTCAAATTACTATTCAACAATCAAATTCGACCCACGATCGATCAACTTGTTACCTAATCGATCATTTCATAATTTTTGGAAATCAGAATGTTGGGACTTCCATTTTGCAAATTAACAGCTCTTTTGAGGACAAGCATATATAAGAGACCTTATGGCTCTTGAGACACTCAAACAACAAGAAACATTCTCTACTCTCAAAAGAAAAGAAAGAATGATGTTTTTGTACGATATTCGAGTTCTTTCAATGTTTCTACGCTCTCGATCTCTTCTATCCAAAGCTGTCTGAAGTGTATTTGTGCTCAATGTGGTCTACTGCGATCATTATCATCATCACCATGAGCTGGGACTTGGGCCTCGTATGTATGACCATTTGATTTTGGGGCGGGCTCATGCTTAGGTGATCAGCCCGATCCGGTAAGTCCGCTAGTCTAGCCTGAACTTAAGCCCATTTTAAGGCTTGCGAGCCTCGCACGAAATTGAGACAATGGTACGACCCGCTAACCTGCCCCAAGCTTGATTAAGTCCTTTTCTACATTCCAGAATTTGTACCCCCCACAGCCCCACTCATGAGCACGACTCCAATGATCCAATCCCTACTTCTATTGTTCCACATTTAGTCCTAAGTCTCCCAACCCAACCCGACACCTCTTATCCCAAGGGTTTTCCGTATGCGAAGCTTCCCCTCCCGAGAAGTAGGGGCGTTTATCGATTTGAACGAGTCGAGTCGGTCGTGATTCAGACTCAAACTTGATAACAAAACTTGGACTCGAGCTCGGACTCAATAAGCTTCAAGCCTTGAAATGCTAACTCAAAGCTGAACTCGTTGAGTTTGAGTTGGCTCATGAGCCTCTTAACGAGCCTAAAGATTGATGTTGTATCTTTTGCCTATAAAATAAATTAAATTTCTATGATAAAAAATCGAAGGAGACACCAAAAAACAACATAACAATGACGACAGTATAAGAACCAAAACAAAGTCCATTGACACATTTTATTTCGCCCAAAAAAACATCTTGACTTGAAAATTTCTTGTTTCCATAGCCTCTTTGGACAAGGAATGTAGTCTGAACATTGCTAAATGTAACTTCCTATCTTTAGCTTTAGTTCTAGACATGCACCAAGCTTGCACTGCTTATTTCTTGGCCGAAGTTATGGGACATGACGAGCAGATCCTTTGCAGTACTGCAGAGACCGCTGTAAATTCGTGGTTCACCGGAGCTGCTCGATCGTGTTAAAGCAGTTTACACGAATTCAGTATTTTTGTGGAGCACTTGCCGGTGTCACTAGTTGGGAGCGGCTATAGTGTAGTTATTGCTTGTGCACAAAGTCACAGGAGAGGAGGGGACTCATTCACCCATGCGGAGATGATTGCAGCGGGATAGAATAAAGAATGTGATGTGATGTCATATTGATTTCTGATAGAATTTCAACCCATGAATGCAGGAGATAAACTGGATTATCCCATGATAACTTGGTAACCAAACGGGCCGGGGGAATATGGATAAGAAACCTGTGACTGCCATATATGTGAAAATTCACATGTTGCTCCAAGTGACTGATAGGAAGAAACCTGTAAAACAATGTTTCAATCTCAACATCGACTCATTAGAAAACTTACTGTGATGAACCTCTCTGCAACAGACGAAAGTATCTTTGCCTGAAAACAAAGCATTATTTTCTCAAATAATTCCAGAGAATCCCTGTGATTGAAAACATAAACACCCAGCAATATCAGACATTCAAATAAAAGCTGCTATCGGAATATTCTCAAATCGGAGAAGACATACACTGCGAGAAGCTGTGACCAGTAAATAAATGCTGTCGCTATTTTTCGCCACCACAACGAAATAAGCTCATAAATTCATACTACTAATACAAGGCGCCTCATTTGATGCCCATCAGATGAACGGATGGAGTGGTTGAACCCACTTACGTACGTACCCTCGGTAGTTGGACGGAGATCACGAAGCCACATAATCACCTTGTTCTTGTCAATCTAATCCGATCATGCTTAATCCATTAAACATATATGCTTGCATGTTATATATATGTGTGCACAAATCTTTCCAGTCCCCACAACCTCAAAGCTAACTCAAGTTCAGATGGGCAGCAAACTGCTACAATGGGCAGTGGTGCTGGCAATCGCGGCGACAGCCGCGATCGCTACAGCGCAGTCCCTGTGCGGCACGGCAGTGGCGACACTGTCGCCGTGCGAGGCTTACCTGCTCGGGAGCGGGCCTGGCGTGCGGCCCACGGGGGAGTGCTGCGCTGCTGCGCAGCAGCTGAGTGCAATGGCGAACACGGCGGAGACTAGGAGGAGCTGTGCCCAGTGCCTTAAAGACACCGGCCCGTCGTTCGGCGTCCGCCCCGAGAGGGCGAGCAGCCTCCCGTCTCTCTGCGGCATCCGCCTCTCCCTTCCCATCTCCGCCAACGTCGACTGCAACAAGTATATTTAACTGCATCTTCTATCGTATACCTAAGTATTAATTAAAATGTAGATCCTCTGCTGACTATGTCACGAGATGCCATTGATCTTGGTCGTTGGAACGCGATCATTGGTTCTTTGACCCTATGGCATAAAGTCAATTGCTTCATTGAACACGTGGATTACATACATGATATGAATAATTCATGAGAATGTCGATTTTGATTTGCAGGATCTGAATGGATGTCAAAGATGGATGGCAGACAGTGATTTTGAGCCTTTGGTTGTGCGGGAATGAGTATGTGAAGAAGCATTGTAATTTTCGGGAATAAGAGTTGGAATAAAGACTGTTTCCAATAATTATACTCTTCTCTATTATGGCATCAACTGCTTTTTTATTTTTCTTCAACGTGTGCATGGAGATAGTTAGGGTTTTTCAAATTCGTGGGTCGGTAGCCGACGCCCGACCCGATTGGTTATACGGGTACCCCCCATTTTACAAAAGACAATGCTATCTTTACAAAGCAAAGTACCCATATTACTTAAATGTATTGATTGGGAATGTAAATAAATAAATAAATATGTATATGTATATGTATATATTTACACAGCTGAGTATTAATTCTACATAAACTCATTGTGATTTGCAAATATATGCATAAACCCAATTAGCTGAGAACATAATTGGAAATCAATAGATGAATGTACGACAGAAAAATGTGAATTTTGGACAAGCTTAAAATAATAAATTGATATCATTAAATGAAATTTGAGTTTTATAAAATCGGATAACCAGAATACTTTTGGATAAGGTTTTTCACTTTTTTTTGAGATTTTGATCCCAAAATCGAACTTTATATAATGAATCTTGTATCAATACTCTACATATCCTCCAAATTTCACTCAAATCAGAGCTTACTGGCTATTTATCTTAATGGTTTAAGGTTAAGATCTTTTTTAAATGGACTTCAAGTGCTTAAATCTGGACAGAATATTTTATCATTAAGATAAAATAGCAAATAAGCTCGTATTTGAGCGAAATTTGGAGGATATGTAGATTATTGATCTAGGATACAATTTATAAAGTTGGATTTTGGGATTGAAGTCGCAAAAAAATGAAAAGAGATTACAACACCTCTGTTGTAACTCACGTTGCCACACGCCACCATGCATCGTCATTGCCTGTACGTGGAATCACTTCCATGCATTGTCGTGCATCGCAGTCGCCTCCACATGTAACCTCTTCAGCAAGTCGCCACCCACTCCATGCACAGCTGTCATCGCCACCATAGCGAGGGTGAAGGAGGGGAGGGGCTCTTCAAATTAGGTTATGGAATTGTTACATTCTATTTAGAATATGACAAAATGACCAAGTTAGGTTTTCAAACATTAAAATTAATAAAACTAAAAAGTCAGTTATTTCAACCATTAATTTAAGATTAGAATGATGGGATTGAGGGCTCACCATAAAAATGATGAGCCCTACATTATTTAAAGTTTCTCATATGTATATGTGTGTATATGTAGTATGTATATAGATTATATAATATTTGCAGAGGTGATATTATATACCCAAGTCAGTGTGTGAGTGAACTATGTGAAGAAAATAGTTAAGTTAATAATAAAGTCCTGTAAGAAAGAGCAAGACTATAAAAATCGTAAGGTAAATATGAAGAAGTTGATTTTAATAAAGTTTATATGTGTCATTGCAGAGAGAAATAACTAGTAAGACAAGTCTTCTCAAGCTCACCCCGAGGTTAACTCAACCCCCTCAGACAGAGAAATCATCGAACTAAGATTGACTGCAGATGATTTACAAACAAATGAGGCTGACCAACCAATCAACTCGGAGATTCCACCTTGTTTGGACCCATTATTTGTGGTCAATTCTCCATTATTGGTAGCTAATAACACTACAGGAAGTTCCAGCTTTGGAGATGACAACTAGCGACGGTCATAGCATGACTGTCCCTATTGAAAGCCTTTAGGGACGGTCATGACAAAACCGTCCCCAATACTTAATATCAGGAGACGCTCTGCGAGCTGGCGTCCCCTTTTGTAATAGCTTAATAGGGACGGTCAGTACGACCGTCCCCTCTGCGTAGGGGACCCATTGGGGACGGTCTTGACCGTCCCCTATACGCTTCTGTTGGCGTCGCCTCCGGTCTTATATTTTTCTGGCGACCAGAGGGGACGGTCCATGGTGACCGTCCCCTTTGCCCTGGCAGGTCTTTTGGGGACGGTTCTGACCGTCCCCAATACCGTTCTGTTGACGTCGCCTCTGGTTTTTTTCCTTAAAGGGAGACCAGAGGGGACGGTCACGATGGACCGTCCCCTCTGCTCTAGCAGGTCCTTTGGAACGGTTTTGACCGTCCCCAATACGCCTCTGTTGGCGTCGCCTCCGGCCGTTCATACTTAAGTGCTGAACAGAGGGGACGGTCACCAAGGATCGTCTCCTCTGCCCTGAGAGGTCCTTTGGGGACGGTTCTGACCGTCCCCATAACACTTCTGTTGGCGTCACATTAGGTCAGTGGCCTGACCAAAGGGGACGGCCATCCAAGACCGTCCCTTTTGCCCACCAAAGGGGACGGTCTTAAGTGAACCGTCGCCGATCGTCTTCAATGGGGACGGTTGTTATGACCGTCCCCATTGGTTAGATCGAAAAAAACCCCTTCGACCTTCGTTCTTCCTCACTTTGCCCTTTCCCAAAAACGCCGCCCAACGTCGCCCCTCTCGGCCAACGTCGCCCCTCCGCCCTCTTCGTGGTTCCGGTCGTCCTCAATCTTATTTTCTGGTATATAGTAACACTTCTTTGTGTTTATTCTTGTTTATTTTGCTTGATATTCTTGTTTGGGATGTTATTCCCCATGTGAATGGGTTTTTTTGTTATTAGGTTAGGGTTGCTAGATTTGTTTAATGTAATATGTTTTTCCTCATTTTATGATGAAATATCTTGTTGTTTATGATAAAACATAGAGATTTAGAGATACATGTTGTTTAATGTAATATCTTGTTGTTTAATGTAATAGCTTGTTGTATAATAATAGGATGAAATCTCTAATAATAGGAATACATTGTATAGAGAAACATGTTATAGGATGAAACTTGATTTAGATTAAACAACATGTTATAGGATGGAACTTGATTTAGATTAAACAACATGTTATAGGATAGAGGATAACATGTTATTGGATGGAACATGTTAAACAACATATTGTAGGATAGAGGATAACATGTTATAGGATGAAACATGATATAGGATTAACATATTATAGGATGAAACATGTTATAAAACATTGCTTGTTTATATTAAATATAATGTGCTTGTGTATATTAGATCCAGAAATTCTTATTGTGTATAAGAGACACTTGATTGGGGTTTAGGGTGGAAAACCTTGTTATCTATAATAACATAATGGTGGTGGATTTTATTCTGATTGTGCAGTAAAATGGATAAGTCATGGATGGATAAGAGATACGCTGATTTTCAACAATATAAGAGAGGAATGATCGCGTTCTTGGATTGGGCATTTGAAATATAAAGAGTTAATAAGAAATTTGGTGGTCTTAAGATTTATTGTCCATGTGTGAGATGTAAGAATATTAAATGGGATGTTAGAGAGACAGTGTATAACCATCTTATACTCAACGGATTTTGGTTACATTACTCCATTTGGACTGAACATGGAGAGGGTATAGATTTGCGAATGGATGAGGATATGGGCGTAGATGCAGGAGTCAGTACACAAACCTTGAATAATGTTGATCACGAGCTATTTGAACTAATGGATGATTTAAGAAGACCTGAGGCACAAGACAATGGTTTAGATGATAGGTTCTCGAGCAGTTTGCCAGATGCAGAAGATATATTGGCTCCTGGGGTGGAAATGACGCGTTTGCAGTTTTTATTAGAGCTGTTTAAGATGAAAGTAAGGAACGGATCAACTGCAGCAATGATGACAGATGTGCTGGGTTTAATACGAAAGTTATTAAATAATCCTCAGAATTATCCTAAGGATTGGAAAGAGGCGAAGCAACGATTCCGATCGCTTGGTCTGAAATACGAGAAGATCGATGCTTGTGTTAATGACTGTATGCTTTTTTGAGGAGAGAATTCGGATTTAGTTCTTTGTCCATATTGTAAGGCATCCAGGTATAAAGAAGAAAGAAATGATTTAAAGAGAAAGAAGAAGTCGGTGAAAATTTTACGATACTTCCCGTTAATTCCAAGACTGAAACGTCTCTTCATGTCTGAAAAAACTGCAAAGTGGATGACGTGGCATTCTCGTTCAAATAAACGAGATGCTAATGGAGCTATGAGACATCCATCCGATGCAGAAGAATTGATAAAATTTGATCAGAGATATCTGCATTTCTCTAATGATGAGAGAAATGTTCGTTTGGGATTAGCCTCAGATGGTTCCAATCCGTTTGGTAATATGAGTCTGAGTTACAGTATTTGACCCGTGATTCTGATTGTTTACAATCTACCACCATGGATGTCAATGAGTTCATCATTTATGATGATGACGCTACTAATTCCTGGTCCTAAAGGTCCTGGCAACGCAATTGATGTTTACCTAGAACCGTTAATGGATGAACTAAAAGTCTTATGGACTACTGGAATACCTACATATGATGCATGTAGGAAAGAGATATTTAAATTACAAGCTGCACTATTGTGGACTATAAATGACTTTCCCGCGTACGCAAATTTTTCTTCAATATATATATATATATATAAACTTATTTATGTTTGCTTTGATAACTTTGCAGTCTAGTTTTTCCTGGGACCGTGACTCGGCCACTGATGCTCTGATTTTAGGCCATGGGGCGGAGATGTTGCGTAAATATCGAGGTCGTGTGAAGGCCCGAGTGAGTACTTTGCTTTATATTTAAGTATAAACTTGTTTTTCATCATATAGGTATATAATTAATTTTCTTTGCATTTTAAAGTACTTCGACCTCGAGCTTCCATTGGAAGCCAATTTGGCAAATTGTCCTCCGAATGTACCCGCTGAACAATGGAGGGCGATGGTTTATATTTGGATGGGAGAAGAACATACGGTATGTGACATAAAAATGTGCATTTTATACATATATCATTTGGAATTCTTTTATTAAAATTACTATCTTCGTATAGGGCATCTCAAGGAGAAATGCTGAAAATCAGAGGAAAGGTTTCAAGTCTACCCATAGAATGGGGAGAAGAAATACAAATCAACTGAAGGATGACTTTTTAAGTAATCTACTTTATTATTAGTGTTAAAATTGTAACTATTATATATGTATTAAAATGGTATCCTAAGTTTACTAATCTTTTCACATTAGGAAGTGGAGAACGAGAGAGTGCCCAGCCGAATGGAAGTGTTCGAGAAGTCTAAGAGCCGCGATGTGGGCGGGGAAGTTCATTGGGTGGATCCTGCCTATGGTCCAATTCATGTAAGTTATTCATAACATATATATTTGCATCTTTTTTACAAATTAAATGAATTTGAACTTAAATAAATTTGTAGGAGGAGATGGTCAGGCTCACAACCACTGGCTATGTAGACCACACCGGAACGAGTCATCCACCTCTTACTCCTGATGCGGCCTTCCTCCAGGCGACCGGTCCAGAGCATCAGGGACGCGTCCATTGTGGTGGTCGTGATGCCACCATACGGAATTGGTATGGAGTAGGGACCGGCTCGACCTCTCAGAAGACACAAAGGGAGAGGGAACTAGAGAGTCAGGTGTCTAGCATGAATATGGAGATTCAAGATTTGCACCAACAAATGGCGATTTTCAATGCATTCATGCAGACACATCAAGGTGGAGCGTCGACTAGCCACCCAACAGTTGATGATAATACCGCTGCGAGGCTAGGCGACGACGATGACGGCGAAGAAGAAGATGATGCTAATGACGACGCGGACGACGAGGACGACGAGGATGAGGACGACGACTAGGATAGCTTAATTAGTTTGTAGGATACTTTAGTATATTATATAACTATTTTGAACAATTATTGTAGGATACTGTAGTATTTTGAATGCATGTGTTATTGGACGAGGACTTTATGAATGTGGATTGTATTTTTTTGTCTGGTGATCGTAATATTTATTATGAATACAGATTTTTTGTAACAGGGCAAAATGAGGATCAAATATGGGGCAATGGAATTTTTTTTTGTTAGCAGATGAACAAAGGGGACGGTCATTGCGACCGTCCCCTTCGTTCTTAGAGACGGTTATGACCGTCTTCCTTTCTCTCTTTTGGGACGGTCATGACCGTCCCCCCTGACTGACTTTAAGGGACGGTCATGACCGTCCCCAATAAGATACTTTAAGGGACGGTCACGCCCGTCCCCTATGCCAGACTTTTAGGGACGGTCATGATCGCCCCCTATGTGTGGGTATTGGGGACGGTTTGTAATACCGTCGCGTATACCAAATACGATGTGACCTTTGGAGACGGTCTTATGACCATCCCCATTGATCAGAGGGGGACGGTCATTTTATCTTTAGCGACGGAAGGTGAACGTCGCCTGTTCTACTCTTTCTTGTAGTGTAAGAAGGTTGATCAATGCAGCTAGGAGATTGAGAGGACGCGTGGCTGATGCAGGTAAATCAGTGAAGAAGATGCATCAAATGTAGGCAATGTGAGGGAGAGAGGATCATAAGGAAGAGGATGACCCCCAGTCATTCGATCGACTGAGACTGAAGGGCGCAAGTGACTCCACATGGCAAGGCACGGGTTAAGTGGGTACATGTGTGAGGATCATTGGAACTGAGGATCCAACGATGCTTGAGGAGGCAAAAATGAGATTCACTTAGCCATTGGATCAAAAGATCCAATGACCCAAGGAGGGGCGGAGTGAGATAAGAGGCAGGACCATGTAGCCGTGTTATTCCAGTTGAGGTGATAAGTGGCAGAGAGGATCCTCTGCTGTGGTGTTATGCTTGTTGTGGTCGTGTGAGCCACTCCATCGTGATCGAGTGGTTCACATGATTTTGAACAATACGGGTCCACAAAAAGTGCAAAATCGTGCGAACCGCTCGATCAAGATCGAGCGGCATACACGCATACAACAGACTCTGTTGCCCTCCCGCATGCCGCAGAGGATCCATCCCCGATAAGTGGGGGTAGTTTTTGGAATCGCCAGGGGTGTGCCTTCTAAATGTCCACCCATGTGAGTGCTTACATGACGGGGCTGGATCAAACGGATGGGAGCATCTTTGGCTCTTGATCTTGTGGTTTCGGATGTGCCTTGTTACACTTTCTCCCTCGCTCGATCGATGCGACTGGATCTGATGGTACGGAAAGGAGCATGTAATAGAGAATAAATACTAAAAATTGATTTACTTTGCAGTTGTTATTTATTATTATTAAATATTTATTTAATTGGTATAACAACGGAGTTTGCTACAATAATAACTATTTGTATATGTTTTTTATATTTTGTATAAGATTCGAACTGTATCAATACATCTAAACGTCTATTCGAGAACAAATAACCATGTGATTACTAATTACTTTTATATTAGTATTGATATATTATACGTTGCAATACCTCCACAAGAAAATAAAAGCAATGGTTATGGTTTTCACTGGAATGACCGCAAGAACATGCAAAGGTATGATTATGTGCGCTTTGTAACTGTATTCGTATTTTCATTGGTAAATATATAGTATTCAATTTTTTATTGGGATTTTATCACTTGTGCCCCTCCGAGATATCGCAATTTCAATTATGCCCCTATCTTTTTGATAATATCAGTTGTGCCCCTCAAAACTTGCTAATTTATCACTTGTGCCCCTCGGGTTAGTGACCGTCCATCCACAGTGCAAACGGCCGTTAACTTTGAGGGCAAGAGCGGAATTAGTTTTAGCTTTTTAGGTGGCGGGCACTTTTTGCCCCTCACCTTCCCGGAGATCTTATCGATCCCTGTGACGAGCATCTGCGCCGCGGCCTCGATCTCCGACCTTGCCGCGTCCTTCTGCCGCAAAATCTCGTCTTTCTGCCTCGAAATCTCGTCTTTCTGTCGTGAGAGATCGTCTTTCTGCCGTAAAATCTCATCTTTTTGACGGGAAGCATCATCTTTGTCGCGGTTGGCCTCGTCGCGCTTGCGGATAGCCTCGTGAGCAAGGGCCTTGAGGCGATTGAAGGAGGTCTGGAGGTCGGAGAGCTGGACTTCGGCGGCGCGGCGGGACTGGCGTTCCTTCTCGAGGTCGGACACTCAACTGCCCACCACCTTCCGAGATCGCCGTGCTCGCCCAGGCCTTGGAGGAGACCGGGGTCCCTTTCCTCTGATCTCTGTGGGAGAAGGCGCAGCTGGGCCTCCCGCGGGGGTTTGTGGAGCGGACGGCGGGGCATGGGAAGGTTGTCGAGTGGGCCCCGCAGGCGGCAGTGCTGCGGCACGCGGCAGTGCTGCGGCACGCGGCAGTGGGAGCCTTCGTGATGCACTGCGGGTGGAACTCGCTAACGGAGGGCGTGGCGGGAGGGGTGCCCATGATATGCAGGCCCTTCTTCGGTGACCAGATGATCAGCACCTGGCATGTGGAGCATGTGTGGAGGGTGGGCGTGTGGGTGGAAGGTGGCATTCTCACGAAGGACGGAGTGGCGGGGGCGCTGAGGAAGGTGTTGGCCTCGGAGGAAGGGAGGGGGATGAGGGAGAGAGCCAGGGAAATCGCCAAGCTAGCGGCGGAGGCTGTGGCTGAAGGAGGGAGCTCCGGCAAGAACCTCCGTGATCTCGTGGAGCAGGGGGGCATGGTGTGGTCGTGCGTGGTGCAGGTGCAGGCGAACTCCGGGCGGAGAGGGAGGAGGAGGAGGTTGGAGGAGGAAGAAGATGTCTCTGGACAATAATACCCCTCTTAAATGCACCAAGGTTTGAAAAAACCATGGTTAAGTCAATTCATTGACGGTCACCCTGACGGGAGGGCACAACTGATGACGGAGAAAGTTTTTAGGGGCACACCTGATATTTTAAAAAAGATAGGGACATAACTAAAATTACGATATCTCGGAGGGGCACAAGTAATAAAATCCCTTTTTTATTTGAATTAAATAAATAACAGGAAGATCAACTCTTTGTTTTATTTGAATATGATTATTTGATAAATAATTTGTGTTCCGTCGCGAAAGCGAGGGTAACACCCTTCTTGTATAACTTTGAAAGAAGATGCCTCTGCCGTCCACAAGTTGTGTCAAGAAGAGAGCATCCAACATCCGCCCACATCTCGATAGCGTCCGGTTCTCGCTGGTCTCCACTGGTGTCCAAACCAAGCAGCCATCCCTGAAAAACACCACCTGATCTGCTGTCTTCTGACCCTGCAAAAGAGAAAACAGAGAAAAAGTATCGCGATCGTTGTCGACCAAGTGGGTTTTGTCAGAAGAGATTAAGGTTAATTAATCTCTTTTATTTTTATTTATACTCCTAAACAAATGTGTATAGTGGATTCGTACGGGAGTGTCGAACTCAGGGAGGCAAACTGTTTTAAACTAGGAAAAACGGTAGAAAACCTAAGGTAAAAGAGTTTCCTAATTTTTCTTTTAATTTTAGAGAATTTTATGGATTTTTATTTGATTTTTACGAATTTTATATTGTTTTTGTAATTTTTAATTATTTTATGATTTTTTTATTATTAGAAAATGTTTAATTTTTTTATTTGGTTTTTATTTTGTACTTTTTATATTTTTAATGACTTTTACTGTTTTTATGGATTTTTAGAAGGTTTTTATGATTTTTATGGTTTTGGTTAACTTCTAATGTAGAAAACAAGACGTTTATTGAAAACTGTGACGTATTTTGGATTTTTAAGGTATTAAACAGCAACGAAATATTTTTATTTTATTTTCTGTAGAAACGAGATGAAATTTCCTTTAAAATGATAGGTTGTGCGTTTTTGGAGGATTTTTAATGAGTTAGTTATGAATTTTGCAAGTTCATGTGTTTTATATTTTTTTATGGGTTTTGTTATTTAACTTCTATTTTGTTTTGGGTTTATTATACAAATATGGTAAACTATACTGTAGTGAATTTTTATAGGGTTTTTAGATAGCTTTTTATATTTTTTATGTGTTTTTTTATGAGAAGGATATAAATGTGTGAAAATTTGAAACTGGGAATGTGTGTGCAAAAACCCCGGAAATCGTGTGCTCGTGTCACGTGATTGCTCGACCTGGAGGACCTGTTTGACGTTTGATGAACCTCTGGGGGTTGTTGTTGGCGTAAAATGTCTAGAGAATCTCTGCCTACTCACGTGACGTGTGAGTTCCCGAACCTGTTTGTGAAAGTAAAAAAAATAATAACTTGCAAATGCCCCCAAAAATTAGCGCATGCGCTGTTCACGTGCAGGCAATTATCGGCAAAGCGGTGGGGCGGTTAGATCGAGTTGCAGTCGGCGCGTGTTTTGATCTGTATCGTTGATCTCGTCCTTCCCTTTTCAACTATACGCAGCGGCAGAGTTCGGTTCTGCAGATCGTCGTCGACGATGAAGCGGCGGTTAAGGCTTCTGTGGAACACGCTCTAAACGAATACAAGTTATTACTGCAGGTGTTTTATTTGGAGCTTCCAGGCGGTTGCGGCTCGGATTCTTCGTTCAAGCACTCCGGTGGTTTCCAAATCACCGTTTGGTTCTCTCTCGGCTTGTCATCTCGCTCACTCTATATGCTCTTCTCGACATGAAGCGATGGATCCGTCTTCGATGGCGCCGAGATGGCCTGCGATTGAATTGATCTGCAGCGGAAATTCGAGAGTTGTGCGATTGCGCTCCAATGATGCGTGATGAAGACGATTGAACAAAGGGATTCACGCTGTTGCAAATCAACTACAAATAGTTGTGCTCAGGATGGATGCGCCAGGACCTGCAATAAACTCAACGACTCGTGCCCGAAGGTCCGGTCCAAATCGAACAGGAGGAATGATAATTTGAACGTTTTGACGATGTGGAGTTCTGGAATCTGAAATCAGGTTCCATACGTGGATATATATGGAGAGTATGATGACTTAGAATTGGATTAGAGAAATTTTGAAATGGAATGGAATTGGAGAGGTATTCCTACTGGAACCAAGGCAAAACGAGAGAGAGAGAGAGAGAGAGAGATAGGAGATTGAGAGGGAATTTGAGAGTAGTAGAAAGGAGAATAGAATCTAAAGTTACGGATCTGATCTCAATCCTCGCTCAGGTGCTCAATAATGATGGTGTTCCTGATCGAGAGTGATAATGCTTCAAGGAGGAGGTCACCGATGCTGCCGATTGGATTAGACGAATTCTAACTTCGGGAAATGATCACAGATCCTGCAGTGAAATACGAGGACTCGAGCACGAGGCTCAGACGGGAACATGGAAAGTGAATGGATGATCCCGACGGCGGCGACGGAAGGGACCAAGGATTTCCAGCCACCGTGCGTGTCTGGGAATGCGAGGTTTGGGAGATAGAGGTGAAGACGATGGGATACAGGAGGTGATGATGGAAGGGAGCAGGTTGTGTATCAAAATGGTAGAAATCAACGGAAAATAAATTGACCGGAGGGATTGAGAAGAGAAGTTGCAGAGGAAAAAAATGGGAGAGATGAACACTGACCTGGAAATGTGAATGCGCCAGTGATGGAGCTCGAACAGAGCCCAAGCCTTTGCCTCGACGCGGCGGCGCGCTCGCGGAGGCTGCACACGGTGGAGCGGATGCTCGACGCCGGCGTATCTCGATCTCGCCTTCTCGCTCCTTCGGCCTCGCTACAACGACGGAGGACGAAGCGGTTGTCACTCGCGCTCTCTCTCTCGCGCTCGGAGCTCACAGGTGGAAGGAGTTTGAAAATGGCGGATGAAATGATTCAGAGGAGGTGGTCGGCCTTATATAGAGGAGGTGGAGTCTCGTCACCACCGGCGGTGACGAGAGCAAGGAAGTTGTTGGAGTACCGGCCAACGGCCGGGCCGTTGGCGCGGTTGGCGGGGACGGAGGAGAGGAAGAAGAAGGTCTAGATTCGATGAATCTGGACGGAAATCCGGCGAGGAAGAACCTAGACGGAGTTCGAGCGAAGGAGAGTCGGTTAGCGTACCGGCAAACGGCCGGGCCGTTGGCGCGGCTGGCGAGAGAGGAAGGAGGAAGGTCGATGGAGAGGAGATGGGTTTGGAGGAAGAAGAAAAAAAAAAGGAGGAAGAAGAAGGTGACGTGGAAAGAAGGAAAAAGGAAATGAGAAAGAAAAGGAAAAAGGACCAATGACAGCCTGCCATGTGGCGGAAATGGGGGAGAAATAAATAATATGAATAGGACAAAATAGAGAAAAGACAAAAGAGTTATATACATGTATAAGAATACCAAATAAATACCTCATACATAAATAAATATATAAAAAGGATATAAATTGTAATTAATTAAATAAATAAAATAAATAAATAAGTAAAGTATTATTTATATAAAAACTAAAGGATTAATACATTAAATAATAATATAAAGTACGACTTATTGTACAATATACCACATACGGACCCCAAAAACCACATTTTTCGCATTAACTCCGATTTTAGCGAAATTAGTGTCATTTCGTAGATAATTGAAAAATATAATTTTAGGGACTGAGTTTGCTCAATTCGGAGTTCATACGGCCGAGTTATGAGGTCCGGACGAAAAAAGTAGCGGCTTCGGGCCTCCGGATTTTTTCGGTATTTTAATTTATTTTTATTTTTATATTTTTATTTACAATTTTAGATGATTTTTAGAAAAAGAATTAAGTTAATACGGTTTACGGTTATTTAACTAAAAATCGGGGAAGTTTCTACGTATTGTACATATAGACAACGGGTCCAAAAAGCCGAAACTCACCGGTTTTATCCGAATATTTTTCTGATATTTTTAATAAATAGTACTATATATAAAACGGATTTTAAAAGTGAGTTTGGTCAATTTGGAGTTTTCTATAAATAGATATGAACCTCGGAAGTCGGCTTTTATGGCTTTTCCGGTTCATTGCGATTATTTTATTTTTGTGACGAAATATTCTTCTAATATTTTTATAAAATATTACATATTTTTATGAACATTTTTTACAAAAGGAGTGTTTTGATTTGAAGTTGTTTTGATGATAAATAAAATAGGTGAAGTATTTACATTATGAAAAATGGGTAAATTATATTTTTGGTCTTTATTTTCTGAATATTTTTATAAGTTATGATCCTTATCTCCCCCTACTTATTTCTTTTGTCGACCCGGTCAATATTGACCTGGTCTCGGGGTTAGGATCAGTCTGTATATTACATATACATCCTTCTTTTATTTTTATTTTTATTTTCCTTTTTCTCTTTATTCTTTTATTTTGGTGAAAATAAGTGTTAAATATATATTATTAATATTTGTGGTTAGAATGTTAATTAAATGGAATTAGTGGATATTTACATGCATTTTACCAAGGATTTTAGCCAAAATGAAAGAATAAAGGCGATGAATCACGGATTCATCATTCCCCTATACTTTACCTTTGCTAGTCCCTTAGCAAACACTTATTCTATAAATAAGTGCAAGCAAAAAGAAAAAGAAAAAGGAAAATAAAAGAACTTAGAACATGCTAGTTTCTTTAAACCGAATTTCACTTTATACGAAATCTGGAACTTGGATTTAGACCTTTGGATTAATAGTGTGTCGGGACTCTATTAGACTTAGGATTTAAGCCTCGACAGCCCTCAAGTTCCACAAAATCCTTATCCAGATTCACCTCAACAGCCAGCTCAGATCCACCTATCCATCACGCAAACTTTTCATCTTTGAAAGCAATTTGTACTGTGTGTGAAAAGTTTTAGCTCTTCCCGCTTAGAGAAGCGAAGAAACCGCCCATACAGCTACACACTTCCATTGGGCCCTTATCCAGCAACTCAGTCCTCGAGGAGGGAGGTATTTCCTTCTGAGGTCAGGTCGTGCTATGTCCACAATCGAGTAAGAAAGAAGGTAGAAGAAGGAGAAGAGAACTGGAGTGTGATCAGTGTAATCACATCTCCGGTGAAGCCTGGCCAGTTTAGCCAAGTCTCCACGAAGACATGCAGGCTTTTCTGAAGCTCGGACCATTGTGGTCATTTTTGGTATTTGATTTATTTGGCTTCTTTGGTAGTAATGGTTGTTGCACTGCATCGGTCTTTTGTGCCCCGACGGATATAGCATCTTTTCATTCCGCCCATTTTTTGGGGTCTTGGAAAAAATTGTGCCAGCAGATCCTTCCCTCATCCGAAGCTTTATTTCAACCCCAATCTCTCCCGTCTTTAGACATCACCACCACCAGATAAGGATGGAAACGCACCACCGAAATGGATTGCCCTTCGCAACCCCAGGCAGGTCGAGCTAAGTGCAGAGTGCATGAGCTCAAAATTGGTTCAAATGGAGAAGAGTTCAACGGATGACACCAGGTGTCCTACTTAGGCACTTTCAAGTTGAATTCCGAACACGGTCTCATGGAACCCAAAGAATTAAGTCTACAAGACCTGAAGAGACTCAATTCCCGATCCTAATAAAGTCCCTCTTGAATTAAGTGGATTAAGGCCTAAACCAAGCTCCATCTCTCGGATTTAGATCAATGCGGTTCAAGAATCAAACTTGTTCTGAAAAATGCTAATGAATGCAACAATTTTTTTTATGAGGCAGATTTTTCGGCTTAAATGTTTTAAGTGGAATTTTAAAGGATTTTTCAAATTTTTATTGGATTTTAAAACTTTTTAATTTTTAGGGGTCTTTTTGTAAAAGTTAGTGGATTAATTCTATTTACAAAAATTTTACACGGTTTTTTTTTTTTTTTTTTTTTTTGTATTTTACAAAGGATTTTATACAAGTTTTATATACAAGTTATACAGCTTTTATATAAGATTTTTCAAGGATTTTATTTTTGAAATTTTTAAGGATTTTATCCAAGAATTTTACAATTTTTTTATCTACAATTTTTAAGCCATTTTTTATAAAATATTTTTACAGTTTTCTTGCGGCTTTTAAAAAAAAAACCAAAATATAAACCCATACTTTTAAGAAGCCTTATTATTAAAAATACGAGAAAGTACGAGTTATGGCTTCTAAAGTATATATAGCATATATATACGACACCCCCCTATACTTAGCGTGAACTATGTCCTCATAGTGACCAAAGAAGCGGCAAAGGAAGACATAACTCGGGCTAAGTATAGATCGGTGAAAAGAATCTATACTACAACGACTCAATAACGAATAAAAGAATAGAAGTCGGTCATCTCCTCTATACATAGGATCAAGTGGTCCTAAGGATAGCGGACTCAAAACCGAAGATGACCGAGGTCAAGAGAATGCACATACTCAGCGACTCGGCTTGTCCCCCCTATACTTCGGGTAAAATATCCCTAAGTATAGAGACGAAAATCAAAAGGTGAGGGACAAGCGAGGGAGCAGACGAGACAAAAACCGACGACGATCAAAAGGGGATATGAGCGAGATCACCCCCCCTATACTTAGGGTAAAATACACCCTAAGTATAAGCAACAACAGGGGTGACCGAACAGGACGATACAAATAATAACACGGTGTCTACACCCCCCTATACTTAGGATAAAGCACATCCTAAGTATAGCAAAATCTAGATGAACCTAAGGGTGTACGACAAACGAAAAGAAGAAAGGATGAAATCGGAAATATATACAAGATCTGGTTAATCAGGTATGAGATTCGAAGTGTAAGAGTGAAGAGATCATCTCATACAAAATGGATCGGGGCAACTTCAACAGTCGGCGGATCATGATCGAGAAATGGTTTCAATCGCTGACCGTTGACTCGAAAGGTGGACTCAGATGACAACTCAGATATATCAATGCTACCGTTGCCGTACACCTTTCTGACAATGTAAGGGCCTTTCCATTTACTCTGAAGTTTCCCTGGAAATAGTTTCAGTCTCGCATCGAATAGCCATACTTTCTGATTCGGCTCAAATTGCTTGTGGCTGATGTGAGCATCATGCCACTCTTTCATCCGCTCTTTGTAATGTAGGCTACTCGTGAAGGCTTGATCTCTCAGCTCTTCCAGGGCTGCCAGTTCAGTCTGCCTCTGATCTCCCGAATCATCTAGTCCAAAGATCACTTCTTTCACTGCCCACCAGGATTTGTGCTTGATCTCAACAGGTAAGTGGCATGGCTTGCCATAAACGAGTCGAAAGGGAGATGTGCCTAATGGAGTCTTGAAGGATGTTCGATATGCCCAGAGAACCGAGTCCAAAAGTTGCGACCAATCCTTTCGGTCTGGGCGAACAACCTTCTGCAAGATCGTCTTGATCTCCCTATTCGAAACCTCGGCTAGACCATTCGTCTGAGGATGATACGGAGTAGCAACCCGATGGTCTATGCCGAACTCGTTAGCAAGTGCTCTTACCTTGTCGTTGATGAAGTGGCTACCCCCGTCTGAGATCAGAACACGAGGGATTCCGAACCGCGTAATGATATGCTTTCTCAGGAACTTACAAACCGTGTTCGCATCCGCGGCTCGGGCAGGAATAGCCTCCACCCAACGACTCACATAATCCACAGCTAAAAGGATATACTCGAATCCCTGACTTTTCGGAAATGGGCCCATAAAGTCGATACCCCATGCATCGAACACTTCACAGAAGTGGATCGGCTGCATTGGCATCATGTCTTTATGTCCACAAGTACCCATCTTCTGGCAGTCAGTACATCTCTTTACGAATGCATGAGCATCCGCAACGAGCGTAGGCCACCAAAGGCCGGATTGGAGCACCTTTTGTGCTGTCCTCTTCCCTGAATGGTGTCCTCCAGCTTCTAATCGATGACAATACATGAGGACACTCTGGTATTCCTCCTGAGGAATACACCTACGCCAGACGGAATCCGCTCCTTCATGATAAAGGACCGGATCCTCCCAATGGTAAGACTTGGCTTTCGCGAGGAAAGTCTCAAGTCTCTGTCTGGACCAACCTTGCGGAACTTTCTTAGCAACAAGAAAGTTCACAATGTCGGCATACCATGGCAGCGAGGCGACAGCAAGAATCGCCTCATCGGGGAAGGTCTCGGTGATTGGTGTATCAAAATCAGAAGTCTCGGGTAGTTCTAGTCGGGAGAGGTGATCCGCCACCACATTCTTGACTCCAGGCTTATCCTTGATAACAATGTCGAACTCCTGGAGTAGAAGGATCCATCTGGTCAGACGCGGCTTCGAATCCTTCTTATCCATTAAGTACTTGATGGCGGTGTGATCAGTGAAGATTGTGACTTTGGATCCTAAGATGTGGGATCTAAATTTATCTAAGGCAAATACTACGGCTAGCATCTCTTTCTCTGTAACCGTGTAATTCCGCTGCGCGGAATCCAAAGTCTTGCTAGCGTAGTGTATGGCGTATGGAAGGCCATCCCTCCTCTGTCCCAACACAGCCCCAACGGCAAAATCTGAGGCATCCGTCATGATCTCGAATGGGAGAGACCAATCGGGTGGCTGAAGGACAGGAGCCTCTACAACCATGTTCTTGAGAGTGTCGAAAGCCGAAAGACACTTATCATCAACTATAAACTCAGTGTCTTTCGCTAGAAGATCAGATAACGGTCGGGCAATTTTGCTGAAGTCTCGAATGAAACGTCGGTAGAAACCGACATGCCCAAGAAATGACCGTAGCTGTTTCAGATTGGACGGTGGATTGAGTTTCTTTATGATATCCACCTTGGCCGGATCCACCTCCATGCCCCGGTTGGAGATGATGTGACCAAGGACCGTCCCCTGAGTCATCATGAAATGACTCTTCTCCCAAGAAAGCACGAGGTTAACTTCTGTGCACCTCTGAAGCACGCGGTCTAGGCTAGAAAGGCAAGAATCAAAATCATCGCCGTAGACCGAGAAATCGTCCATGAAGACCTCCAAGATATCTCCCACCATGTCTGCGAATATCGAAAGCATGCACCTCTGGAATGTAGCCGGAGCATTACATAATCCAAAGGGCATCCGTTTGAAAGCATACGTTCCGAACGGACAGGTGAATGTCGTCTTTTCTTGATCTTCTGGAGCAATGGCTACTTGATTATATCCCGAGTACCCATCGAGAAAGCAATAATGGCTCTTCCCGGCTAACCGTTCGATGATCTGATCGATGAATGGTAGCGGAAAGTGATCCTTCTTGGTCGCTTGATTCAAACGTCTGTAGTCCACGCAGACGCGCCAAGAAGTCGGTACTCGGGTAGCGATCTCCTCTCCGTCCTCGTTGATCACTGTGGTGATACCCGTCTTCTTGGGTACCACATGCAAAGGACTAACCCATTTCGAGTCGGAGATGGGATAGATAAAGTCGGCGCTCCACCACTTGGATATTTCCTTCATAACCACTTCTCGAAGATTTGGGTTCAGCCTGCGCTGAAACTCACGAGATGGCTTGGCGTCATCCTCGAGAAAGATGCGGTGGGAGCAGAGAGCCGGACTAATCCCATGGAGATCGGCTACTGACCACCCGATCGCCTTGCGGTTCTTTTCAAGAATCGCCATCAGACGGGATTCTTGATCTTCGGTCAGATTAGAAGAGATGATGACCGGAAACATTTTCGATTCACCCGCAAGGAATCGGTACTTCATGCTTTGAGGTAACGGTTTGAGTTCAGGGGGAGAAGGGGCAGGGAGGGCGGGTTTGATTAGAGCCTGGGTATAGGCTACTAGATCGGTGTGCATGAGCTCTGCCTGCTCTGACTCAGAAAGATCTGGAGATGGTTGGGTGTTCTGATTTGATTTGATCTCCAGACTGGTTGTAGGCTCTGATAGAGGAGTCTGAAGTGATAGGAATTCGGCAAAGCACTGCCAATCAGCATCGTCGGAATCGGAATGATCTGCGGATGACTGATGACTCTGAGTATTCACTTCTGACTCGGAGGGATATAGAATACATGAATGATCTGAAAAAGTATCAGAATCGTCTCTGTCAAGATTCTTGATGTTCTCTTCTAGGATTGTGCTCTCCAATCTCCCATCCTCAGATATCTGAATTTCGGCTTCAACTGAAGGTGGAATGAAAGATTGGGTACTCGGTTCGGCCCAGATGGCCTCATCATCGGTTTGTACGAAGTCACAATCCTGATGACTGTCGGGCTCGTCATCAGATGCTCTCTCTGATCCAGCTGCTCCAGAGTTATGATCTTGGATCGTCTCTATATGTATACTTTCGCCCTGGACGCGAAAGTACACCTTCCCAGTACCATAATCGGATACGGCCTTTGCTGTTGCCAGAAAAGGTCGTCCTAATATGATCGGGGTATCGGACACACATTCAGGGACCGCCATGTCCAACACGACGAAGTCCACGGGGAATTGCAAACCCTGAATGGTGACGATAACGTCTTCGATTAAACCCTTAGGCCTCTTGACTGATCTATCAGCAAACTGCAAGACCGTTCGGCTTGGTCGAAGAGGCCCAAACTCGAACTTGTCGAGTAAGGAAGATGGAAGGAGATTAATCGAAGATCCGCTATCTAATAGAGTCCGATCGAAAGTCTGATCGAGGATCTCACATCTGACATACGGCGCTCCTGTATCTGATCTCTTGGCCGGGAGTCGATTCTGAATAGCGTAACATGTATCCTTGGTCAACACATGGATCTCAGAACAATGATTGCGCTGCCTCTTCTTTCTGCGGATGGTGGTTCGTTCTTTTAAGCCTTTCTGCAGAAGAGGAATGTGAGCCAAGGCTTCCGAAAGAGTAAGTTGAATCGTAAACTTTTCGAGCATCTCTTTCGTCAGATCATTCATCTGAATCTTTTTGGAATTTTCTTTTTTAGCGTCTTTTCCTAAGCAGAGTGCTTTCGGAAAAGGTATCTGTACATCCTCCGGGTTAGTCTGTACAATCGGAGGATCAGAAGAAGTAGAAGCAAATGTTTTTGGAGAACGGGGACTTGCTTTCTTCGAACAATCAGAAAGATCAAGATCTGAATCAACAATCTTTTTATTCCTTTTTCGAGTTCTTCTCTTTTTTACATTTTTTTGTGATTTTCTATCATCATCACTACTATTTACAAAGCACGGTAAAGCAGCTATGTCGACGTTCGGCTCTGGCTGCTCTTCAGAATTGGTGGCTTCAGCACCACCATCTTCATCGTCAAAGGTCGCGGCTTCAGCACCACCATTAGTGTCTTCTACAGGCTCGCTTGCGTGATCTGAGATATCGTCCTCGAGCCTAGTAGAGTCTCCTCCTACTGGAATCCTACCGCTCCTAAGAGAGATGAAGTCAGCATCATCACAGTAAAGATAGTCATCGGAGAATACCTGTGATTGGAGGGTGGGCTCGGTCAAGTCTACCTGCTCAGACTTTCGCTTCAGGTTGTTCGGGTTGGGCTCTATCTGGGCAGGCAAGACGGACTTCCCCTTGACGAGGTCAGTGACATGGGTTTTGAACTCATCCATTTCTCGCCTGAAAGAAGCATGCTGATCAGTGATAAGGTTAGCGAGATATTCTAATGCTGGGTTGTCATGGAAAGGTCCATGAGACCCGGATGAGTCGCCTTGGTGATACTGAGGCTGCTGCGGAGCTGGCTGCTGCTGTGGAGGATATTGCTGTTGCTGCTGAGGCTGGTAAGTGCTCTGCCTCCACTGAGGGTTCTGGTATTGCCGAAGACCGTAATGCTGCTGATGATGATCTCTGTTCTGCCCCATGGTTGCCTGCGGTTGCTGCTGGGAAGAGGCACCTCCTGTAGACCAACGGAAACCAGGGTGATCACGACGGATCCCTGGTTGCTGCGGTCGATCATACCAGATCCCATTGACCTCAGTCAATGATTCAGGCATCTCCGAATAAGCTGGGGGCATAGATGCCAAGGGCTGATCGCTCTGATACACCACCATCTGGGTGTCAGATGATGGTGTCTGCTGAAGTTGCGGGTATGCCGAGGGATGATGAACATGCTCAGAATGCACATGGTAGATGTGTTGTACTGGAGGCCTCGGAAGTATGCCTCTGTCTCGGCTACCTGAGTCAGCCTGTGACCTCGAAGACCGGTTGGAATCTGTGTGTAGTTCTTGAAGGCACATAATCTGTGTCTTCAGATCACTGAGGCATCTCTCAAGCTCGTCAAGTTTATCGAGCTTGTCTAAATTCTGGCACTTCTTCTCGATTATTTCCATGCGATCCAACTTCTGGGAAATGATCCCCATATCAGCTGATGAGGATTCGATCAGAGTCGAAACCGCAGAAGGTGGATTCCCTTCAATGTGTGCCACTCGGGAGTGCTGGTGATATGTAGGTGGCTTCGTCTGGTTGTATACTCGAGTCTGAGACATCGTGGTGTAATTCTCTGCCATTTTCTCGTAAATGGCCCAGACTCTGTCTTCGTGCATCGAGAAATACGATCCACCACAGGCGGCATTCACCAGTCCCTGTAACTCCGGTGTCAGCCCACCGAAGAAGCTCTGTACAAGAGTCGGCTTCGAAAGGTCGTGGTGGGGACACCGATCAATGAGATCTCTAAATCTGTCCCATGCCTCGTGGAACTGTTCGTTCCCGATCATGGAGAAATTGCTAATCATAGCTCGAGCAGCATTCGTTCGACCAAGAGGGTAATACTTATTCAGATATGCGGTTCTCAGCTCCTCCCAGGTCGAAATGTATCTCCCTAAGTGTTTCAGCCAGTAGGCTGCTCGATCAATCAGGGAGAAAGGAAACGCGATCAGTTTGATCGTGTCCTCGTTCACTTCCGCATCATGCACCGTGCTGCAGATAAGCCTCGAACTCCCTGAAGGTGCAAGTGCGGCTCCTCAGTAGATAGCCCATGAAACTTGGGCAGCAACTGGATCGTCTGAGGTCGGAACTCGAAGTTACCGCGGATGACAGGAAGACGGATCCATCGATGGGTCGTAGTAGCTCCAGGGTTGTAGAGTTGCTGCATCGTGCGATTCGGGTCCTCTGGAGGCCTCTCTGGTCCATCTTGCGGCTCCTGATCCTCAGGTCCTGGAAGCTCAGCTGCAGGCTGATTTCGCTGCGCGCGAAGCTGAGTCAGCTCAGTTCTGACATCGTTCATCATTCTGCCTTGCTCCCTAATCTGATTCTGTATTGCCTCAAGAGAAGCAAGTAAACCGCTGTTGATCGCAGCCTGATCGATGACAACAGAAGTAGTCTGTGGTCCTTTGCCAGCCATGTCGTCTAGAAAGGAGAAAGAATCCAAATCAGGCTTCGCCAAATCAATGTGTAGCTGTTGTTGATCTGTAAGTGGAGGTGATGATGGTAGAGAATGAGTATGAGAAGAAATCGACGATGAGCTTCCAGGGTGAGAGTCACGCCTGGAAGGAACAGATCGAGTGGTTTTCGGTTTGGGACGAGAGTCATCCCGAACCGATCTAGATGAACGGGTTGGCTCGCGAGAGAGTGGATCGTTCAGAGTCGAACGAAGCGATCGCCTTCCCATCATCTTGAGAGATTATTGATTATATCTAGAAAGATTAGACTCACACTGCAAACAAACACAAGACAAACCCCGAGTTCACCAACGCAACCCTGGTGATGACCGTAAGAGTTCGGTCGTTTATCTTTTCGATTTTAAGGTTGTTTGACAAACAATGTTCTCACAGATTAGCGAGATCAGATAGGTGCCCGAGACTTCGACGTCGTACTGTCCCGAGTTCTCGCCAGGAATCACCTAGTCTCAGCCAGTATGGAAGTAAGTACGGACCGTTTCCGGCTACCCGTATTCCTTAAGGACCGAGCCTTACGCAGTGTCCTTTAAACCTCCCACTCTGCTAAGTAAACTCGGACCGTTTCCGGCTACCCGGAGCTTACCCACTGAAGATAAGGTGATTGAAGGCGTGAACTAAGTAGTATTTCGATAAAAGCCCAGACTCTGGCTCTACCTTATGTGTCGTCCCTCTCTCACTGATCTGGAGATGAGATCTGAGATGAATCAGTTTTTCGGGGATTGCTCTCCCAAAACAAGTGAGTCCTTACGTTTGTTTTAAAGTCAGATAGATTAGCAGTCCCTGTTTTAATTTTCGATTTTCACTTTTTTTGGATATTTTCAGAGAAAACGTCTAACGTATTTTTGTTTTCGGGATCGGACCTAGATACAAGCACCTAGGTGTCGAATCCTATGCAAGCATCTAATCTAAGCTACGATGCGCAGAGAAGGAAAAATCGTAAAACACCTAACAAGCACCTAACTCGGAAAACCGCGGAAAAACCGTCGAGAAAAATTGCGATCGAAAAGCCGCGGTGGGTGCCCTGCTCCCCCAGGAGTACAGCCCTGGTGAAACAGACCCCGAGAAGGACTACAAGTCGGGATGCCTTTACGAGGCCCCTTTCTACGACACTTTTTTTATATGTTTTTTTACAAGAAATTACAGAAAAAGAAAACTTTGCGGCTTTGCGGTTCTCAGATATGCGGCTCAACCTGTGCTGCACAACTCAGAAACAAAAAGCCTGAGGTTAGAGAAGTAAAATGACGCAAAGAGAAATCCTAAACCTAAGTCTACGGTTGCCCTAGCGCTGCCTCCCCGGCAACGGCGCCATCTGGAAAAACACCACCTGATCTGGCTGTCTTCTGACCCTGCAAAAGAGAAAACAGAGAAAAAGTATCGCGATCGTTGTCGACCAAGTGGGTTTTGTCAGAAGAGATTAAGGTTAATTAATCTCTTTTATTTTTATTTATACTCCTAAACAAATGTGTATAGTGGATTCGTACGGGAGGTCGAACTCAGGGAGGCAAACTGTTTTAAACTAGGAAAAACGGTAGAAAACCTAAGGTAAAAGAGTTTCCTAATTTTTCTTTTAATTTTAGAGAATTTTATGGATTTTTATTTGATTTTTACGAATTTTATATTGTTTTTGTAATTTTTAATTATTTTATGATTTTTTTATTATTAGAAAATGTTTAATTTTTTTAATTTGGTTTTTATTTTGTACTTTTTATATTTTTAATGACTTTTACTGTTTTTATGGATTTTTAGAAGGTTTTTATGATTTTTATGGTTTTGGTTAACTTCTAATGTAGAAAACAAGACGTTTATTGAAAACTGTGACGTATTTTGAATTTTTAAGGTATTAAACAGCAACGAAATATTTTTATTTTATTTTCTGTAGAAACGAGATGAAATTTCCTTTAAAATGATAGGTTGTGCGTTTTTGGAGGATTTTTAATGAGTTAGTTATGAATTTTGCAAGTTCATGTGTTTTATATTTTTTTTATGGGTTTTGTTATTTAACTTCCTATTTTGTTTTGGGTTTATTATACAAATATGGTAAACTATACTGTAGTGAATTTTTATAGGGTTTTTAGATAGCTTTTATATTTTTTATGTGTTTTTTTATGAGAAGGATATAAATGTGTGAAAATTTGAAACTGGGAATGTGTGTGCAAAAACCCCGGAAATCGTGTGCTCGTGTCACGTGATTGCTCGACCTGGAGGACCTGTTTGACGTTTGATGAACCTCTGGGGGTTGTTGTTGGCGTAAAATGTCTAGAGAATCTCTGCCTACTCACGTGACGTGTGAGTTCCCGAACCTGTTTGTGAAAGTAAAAAAAATAATAACTTGCAAATGCCCCCAAAAATTAGCGCATGCGCTGTTCACGTGCAGGCAATTATCGGCAAAGCGGTGGGGCGGTTAGATCGAGTTGCAGTCGGCGCGTGTTTTGATCTGTATCGGTGATCTCGTCCTTCCCTTTTCAACTATACGCAGCGGCAGAGTTCGGTTCTGCAGATCGTCGTCGACGATGAAGCGGCGGTTAAGGCTTCTGTGGAACACGCTCTAAACGAATACAAGTTATTACTGCAGGTGTTTTATTTGGAGCTTCCAGGCGGTTGCGGCTCGGATTCTTCGTTCAAGCACTCCGGTGGTTTCCAAATCACCGTTTGGTTCTCTCTCGGCTTGTCATCTCGCTCACTCTATATGCTCTTCTCGACATGAAGCGATGGATCCGTCTTCGATGGCGCCGAGATGGCCTGCGATTGAATTGATCTGCAGCGGAAATTCGAGAGTTGTGCGATTGCGCTCCAATGATGCGTGATGAAGACGATTGAACAAAGGGATTCACGCTGTTGCAAATCAACTACAAATAGTTGTGCTCAGGATGGATGCGCCAGGACCTGCAATAAACTCAACGACTCGTGCCCGAAGGTCCGGTCCAAATCGAACAGGAGGAATGATAATTTGAACGTTTTGACGATGTGGAGTTCTGGAATCTGAAATCAGGTTCCATACGTGGATATATATGGAGAGTATGATGACTTAGAATTGGATTAGAGAAATTTTGAAATGGAATGGAATTGGAGAGGTATTCCTACTGGAACCAAGGCAAAACGAGAGAGAGAGAGAGAGAGAGATAGGAGATTGAGAGGGAATTTGAGAGTAGTAGAAAGGAGAATAGAATCTAAAGTTACGGATCTGATCTCAATCCCTCGCTCAGGTGCTCAATAATGATGGTGTTCCTGATCGAGAGTGATAATGCTTCAAGGAGGAGGTCACCGATGCTGCCGATTGGATTAGACGAATTCTAACTTCGGGAAATGATCACAGATCCTGCAGTGAAATACGAGGACCTCGAGCCCGAGGCTCAGACGGGAACATGGAAAGTGAATGGATGATCCCGACGGCGGCGACGGAAGGGACCAAGGATTTCCAGCCACCGTGCGTGTCTGGGAATGCGAGGTTTGGGAGATAGGAGTGAAGACGATGGGATACAGGAGGTGATGATGGAAGGGAGCAGGTTGTGTATCAAAATGGTAGAAATCAACGGAAAATAAATTGACCGGAGGATTGAGAAGAGAAGTTGCAGAGGAAAAAAATGGGAGAGATGAACACTGACCTGGAAATGTGAATGCGCCAGTGATGGAGCTCGAACAGAGCCCAAGCCTTTGCCTCGACGCGGCGGCGCGCTCGCGGAGGCTGCACACGGTGGAGCGGATGCTCGACGCCGGCGTATCTCGATCTCGCCTTCTCGCTCCTTCGGCCCGCTACAACGACGGAGGACGAAGCGGTTGTCACTCGCGCTCTCTCTCTCGCGCTCGGAGCTCACAGGTGGAAGGAGTTTGAAAATGGCGGATGAAATGATTCAGAGGAGGTGGTTGGCCTTATATAGAGGAGGTGGAGTCTCGTCACCACCGGCGGTGACGAGAGCAAGGAAGTTGTTGGAGTACCGGCCAACGGCCGGGCCGTGGCGCGGTTGGCGGGGACGGAGGAGAGGAAGAAGAAGGTCTAGATTCGATGAATCTGGACGGAAATCCGGCGAGGAAGAACCTAGACGGAGTTCGAGCGAAGGAGAGTCGGTTAGCGTACCGGCAAACGGGGCCGGCCGTTGCGCGGCTGGCGAGAGAGGAAGGAGGAAGGTCGATGGAGAGGAGATGGGGTTTGGAGGAAGAAGAAAAAAAAAAGGAGGAAGAAGAAGGTGACGTGGAAAGAAGGAAAAAGGAAATGAGAAAGAAAAGGAAAAAGGACCAATGACAGCCTGCCATGTGGCGGAAATGGGGGAGAAATAAATAATATGAATAGGACAAAATAGAGAAAAGACAAAAGAGTTATATACATGTATAAGAATACCAAATAAATACCTCATACATAAATAAATATATAAAAAGGATATAAATTGTAATTAATTAAATAAATAAAATAAATAAATAAGTAAAGTATTATTTATATAAAAACTAAAGGATTAATACATTAAATAATAATATAAAGTACGACTTATTGTACAATATACCACATACGGACCCCAAAAACCACATTTTTCGCATTAACTCCGATTTTAGCGAAATTAGTGTCATTTCGTAGATAATTGAAAAATATAATTTTAGGGACTGAGTTTGCTCAATTCGGAGTTCATACGGCCGAGTTATGAGGTCCGGACGAAAAAAGTAGCGGCTTCGGGCCTCCGGATTTTTTCGGTATTTTAATTTATTTTTATTTTTATATTTTTATTTACAATTTTAGATGATTTTTAGAAAAAGAATTAAGTTAATACGGTTTACGGTTATTTAACTAAAAATCGGGGAAGTTTCTACGTATTGTACATATAGACAACGGGTCCAAAAAGCCGAAACTCACCGGTTTTATCCGAATATTTTTCTGATATTTTTAATAAATAGTACTATATATAAAACGGATTTTAAAAGTGAGTTTGGTCAATTTGGAGTTTTCCTATAAATAGATATGAACCTCGGAAGTCGGCTTTTATGGCTTTTCCGGTTCATTGCGATTATTTTATTTTTGTGACGAAATATTCTTCTAATATTTTTATAAAATATTACATATTTTTATGAACATTTTTTACAAAAGGAGTGTTTTGATTTGAAGTTGTTTTGATGATAAATAAAAATAGGTGAAGTATTTACATTATGAAAAATGGGGTAAATTATATTTTTGGTCTTTATTTTCTGAATATTTTTATAAGTTATGATCCTTATCTCCCCCTACTTATTTCTTTTGTCGACCCGGTCAATATTGACCTGGTCTCGGGGTTAGGATCAGTCTGTATATTAA